>BRDA01058227.1:0-10796 GCA_036984385.1 Crenuchus spilurus
TGCATTACAGTAATCTAACCTAGAAGTAATGAACGCATGTACCAGTTTTTCTGCATCCTGTAGAGATAAGGCATTTCTTAACTTGGAAATATTACAGAGATGTAGAATACTAGCATGTTTAATCATTTGGTAATGTAACCCCCTCCTTTCCCCACAAAAACTTGGTATCATTCAACCTCCATCAAGCAGCAGCGCTCACGTTTGCAGGGTTGCCAGGTTCGTGGTTTTCACGCCAAATTGGGCTTGTTTGAAAATCCAATCGCGGGTGAAAATTAAAGTGTGGAGGGATGCGTTTTTTTTGGGCTACTTTTAAAAATTACCGCGGCCGCCAAAAAACAACAAGAAAAGTGAGTGTTGGAAGATTGAATGCAACAATACGAATGAGGAGAACATAACGACATAAGGAAGTACAGCCTGAAAAGGAGAGAGAGAGAGAGAGAGAGAGAGAGAGAGAGAGAGAGAGACAGTTCCTTATTTTTTTTTTTTTTTGCTAATTATGTTTCTATTAAATGTTCTTGACTAGGATATAAAACTGTTATAAAAGAATTAATAAACACTAATGTTAATATATTATTAATGGCTGATAAAAATTTTTTTTTGCTGGACCTGGCAACCCTGACCGTTTGCTTGCTTGTGCAAGCAGCTGCTGGGGGAGTGGGTGTCGTAAGAAAAAATGAAAAGAGCACCAAAAAGTGGACAAAAATCATTTTTTCATTGTTGGTCAACAACATCGCCTTGTAAAAAGCGGAAAAATCAAAATGAGGTAAATATATGTATTGTTAGCTGATGATTGAATAACTATGCCGCTGTGTATCAGACACACCATGAATACCCGTTCAGGTATTTTAGCTAGGTCCGTTAGCTAGCTCCACATTTCTTAATTGTTTAAGGTGCAGAGTAAATACAAAGAAAGTTAAATAAATACATAGTAAAAGCATTACAATGTATTTCTAATATGGTTAACCCAAAATCTCCTGTATCCTTTTAGAAAAGTAAATGATTTAATAGATAAATAAATAGGCAGACAGCTCAACCCCCCCCCAATTTTGGACCCAAAGTTACGCCCTTGATTGAACCGCACTTTGTTCCGTATTTTTATCAAAGGGGCAGAAATGCTTAGGACTGAACAGAGACAGAGCGATATATGTGAATGAAAAGGAATCTCTGCTGCTCCTCAACCTGTCTGTTAACTTCCAGCACACAGTGTGTGAGTCATGATTATTGATGGGTCGTTCTGGTACAAAACAGCTTTTGAAGTGAACGATCAGAGCCTTCATTGTGTCTAGCAGCCAGATCCATTGTTACCTCTTTTTTCAGTCTAAGTCACACGGGATTGGTCAGTTACACCTTGTGTGGTGGTGTCTGTGTCTGTGTACTAACAAGGAGGGGGAGGAGTGGGGGGAGGGGCAGAGGTTACAAACTGCATGCGCCCACACAGAAAGAGAGAAAAAGAAGCTGCAAAAACAACTCTGCATAAGGAGGATGAAAAATGACAAGTATAAATAAATAATTGCACATATAAATCAATTACTTAATTACTTAACTAATTAATTAATACACACAAATAATTGTATAGACAAATAAATAAATTAATAAATACATTTTGTCATGAAAAAAAACATACTTAAATTTTTATCAGGAATCGATTTCTACATTTATTTATTTATTCATTCATTTATTTCAACATTTCTACATACCCATACAACATAACAAGCTAAATGACTACAAACACATGTTACAATGAAAAGAGAGTGTGGGACGTGTAAAAAACATCAGATGTCAGTATGTTTATTGGTGGTTGGCAGGCAGGTCTTTTGCATATTTGTTGTGACTGTAAAGTGTTGTCTCATTGGGCGTAGTCGTGTGTAATCTCAGGTCTTTCAGTCATCATACAAAAGTCAGTGTTGGTTGCCTCACCAGTCGTAAACCTCACCACACATCACTGATGAATTAACATTATTTTATTAACAGATTAATCTTAGCAAACAAAAAAAAAAAAAAACTGAGTCGTTTTGGGAGCCATAAAAGCCGGCTCTCTGAAAAGATCCAGAATGCAAATCACTAGTCACAACCAATGAAAAGCACTGTCTGTGTTGCAAAGATACAGCAGAAAATGGCGTGAGATTTAAAAAATAGCATCTACCGAGGGCAATGTTAGTTCTCTGGACAATGTTTCTACGACAGTGTAATACCTTTTTTTAATAGGTGCAACATCCAAACCACACCCTTTTTGGTTCCCACAACATAAAATAAACCTCACACACACACAAAAAAAAAAAACACACACACAAAAACACACTTTGGTAATACTATACCAGTTAGGACATTCCATTCACTTGTGTAAAAATAGTGAGTAAAAATTTACCTAAACCTAAACTTAAGCTTAGTAACCAAAGGTTAGTGCTTCTGCTCATTACATTTTCCAAGCAAGTTCGTAATGAAAATGGCACAATTTTTGTGAGGACCAGCAAAACGTCCCCACTTTTACACATCTGACATTATCATTATATATCACGACTTTCAGTCCTCACCAGAGAGAAATACAAGGACACACACACACACACACACACGCACGCACACACACACACACACACACACACACACACACACACACACACACACACACACACACACACACACACACAGGGAGAGAAGTCTCCCCAGCTCATGGTAGGAAGCCTATTAGCATCTTGTTTCAGTAAGACAAAGCAATGAAAGTATGACAACAAAATTTCACCCTCACAATCAAATGTTTCACCTCACATGTGAATCCAAAATATCAAGTAACACCTTCATACTACCTCTAGAACATGCTGTTAACTAATAGCTGTTGCACACTGGCTGTTTTTATTATTGCACCCCACGCTGCCTACAAAAATATTCATAATTGAATTTCTTCTTTCTTGACGAGGATGTTAAAGGGTTAACACAGGACATTTTCTGCGATTTCTGTTAAGGATGGAGGCATCCATGGTGCTTCTTCTACTCATTCTAATCCAGGCTTCAAAGCTCTGGATAGAGAGAGAGATAGAGAGAGAGAGAGAGAGATGGAGAGAGAGAGTGAAAGACAGAGATAGAGACAGAGAGAGACACAGAGACAGAGAGAGAGAGAGAGAGAGAGAGAGAGAGAGAGAGAGAGAGAGAGAATGAGCAAAAGTTCACACGGGACACAGTGATTTAGCCTCGGTCACCTTAAACTAAGACTAACCAGACGGCACAAAAGAGCAGCTAATTTTACTCGGGCTGTAATTACGGCCCTGGCTTTGACCCCCATGCGGCTGCATCTGAACATAATTACACATTTAAGATGAGCCCAAATCCGCTGAATCCAAAACCCATTGTAGTTTTAAGCCATTGGAGGGCCTACAATTGTAATTCGCCATGGGGTTTTGGGATCCCAAAGGAAAGTGCAAAAAGGAAAGCCTGCAAATAGAGGGACTGATGGAAATAGCATTTGTTTGTGCTTTCGGTGTCCAAGTTCCAATGAGTAAATTACACATGTGCCAAGATCAGTAACAAGCCTACAAAAGAGTCGTCATATTACCCAGAGACTTGTTTGTCCTTCGAGTTGTACAGAAGCATTACAGAAGATTAGCTGAGTTCCCAACCTTATGCCTAATCTGTGTCTGGAAGTTTGTGAGGGCTGACAGCATCGTTACACTGAACTTCACAAATGTTCATGCGTTTGATAATCTTTCTGTCTTTGCAACACAAATTAAATGCTTTGGTTTGAAGAAACTTCATGCAGATTTCTCTCAACATGACATATGGCTTTAGTTCTGTTTCCCTCATTCAGAGTCTGTAATCAACACTCTGGGACATGACCAAACACACACCTGGTCCTGATCCAATCCGCTAAGGCGGCCAATCATCCTGCCATAGATTCTGTTCCCAAACTTGAGAAGGATTTAAAAAAATGTTTTGGCTGGCAATTACTAATAAATCAGATCCAGTGCACTCCACCCAGTGGACTCGTCTCTGAGGTGAAGGCAAGTGTGCCGTTTCCTAGCGGTTGAGTCTAAGCGAGTGGTGTGATTTAGTGAAGGGTGTCCCACTGCATAACGTCCAACATTAACATGAACCAAACGTAACCTGAGCCCACCCAACACAAGTTCCAGAAATCCAGGCCTATTAGACATTCCTAAAGCTCTTCCCCACAGCATTTACCACAGCAGTGAGAAATCCAGCATATCAGAACATGACAACCTACCTAATACTGGGAATAACCAGCCTTGGCTCGGATAACACTAATGAGACATCCTGGCATAGACTGTATTAGTTGGTTAACTGGTCCATTGTGTTGATTGCTCTATACCACTCGCCCATGGGGGTTCACTGTTATGCTGTTGGGAAGTTCTCAATCTACACATCCATTCTCCTTAAACCTTCACTACAGCAGCCCTAGAACATCCCACAAAGTTATCTGTTTCTGAGATGCTACCTGTTACGTTTATGTCCTGAGTTATACCTGTTTCTGTTTATCTTTCATTCTTTTTCCCCTGTCTGTAGCTAATTCCCTCTTTACTTCTCCCTCGTTTGTAATTCCGTCTCTCACACCCGTAGTGCATTTCCTGGTTCAGTCCCATTCATGTTGTCATTCACTTCATTGCCCCGCACTACAATTCCCATCATGCACCTCACTGTAATATGTCACTTCCTTGTTTCCGCACCTGTGTTTCATTGTCCAAATCAGTGTTTAATTATTTAAGCAGCACTCCCCGGTTAATCCTTGCTCAGCGTTGTTTTCGTTTCCTTGTTTCTCTTTTCTACTCACTTCGCCCATTTCATCCCCCTGTTCCAGTCTGGTTGTTTTTGTCTTGGTCTATGTACTTCGTTAAGGTTGGTTGTTGTTCTGTTTCAGCCTAAGTCCTGTTTGAGTCTTGTCTCAGCCTAAGTCCTGTTTGAGTACTTACCTTGTCTGAGCCTAAGTCCTGTTTGAGTACTTACCTTGTCTGAGCCTAAGTCCTGTTTGAGTACTTACCTTGTCTCAGTTTTAGTATTGTTTGTAGCTTAGTCTCTTGTCAAAATAAAGTCCTTCGTTTTACCTGCACTCATCTTCGTTCTCTGTTTATCCCACGTCGTTGGGGTCCCCACGTTACACTACCTCCACCACGCTTCACCCAAGACCCAATTATCATGCCCCTTTAGACACTAGTCACATCATCTCCTTTGCCCATGATGATGGTTTACACTCTGCTACAACCAACTGGTGTGCTCACTTATGCAGCAAACCCCGTCACATGGCATTTGTGGTGTCCCAGGAAAAGATTCCTAACCAGGGGTGACTGTAATATGAGTGTGTATACAATGTCATCAACATTTTTGAATATCTTATGAAAGTGCTGTGAAATGTATAACAAAAACCATAAAAAGTCTAGATGCTAATCTAATCACAACATTATGGCAGCTAAACTGGGTATGAGACCACTAATGTAGTAACAGTAAAGTGAGATAGCCGGGGCATCATTACTGTTGGGTATCTGGAGCTTGACGCCAGCTACGAATGTTTAGTGAAAGTGAAAGTTTGTCTCCTCTGTGACTTCAAAAACTATGTGAAGAAAAGTATGTGGACACTTGTTCATTCATTGTTTCTTCTAAAAGCAAGGGCATTGAAAGAGTTTATCCTTCTTTTTACTAGATTTTGGAGCATTGCTGAGAGGACTTGAATGCATGCAGACATGTTTTTCTGACATTAGTATTGTGAAAACAGAAAAAAGGTGATTTGGAAAACTAAAATCTCACTTTATGACATAATGGATGGTATTGGAGATATGCAGCAATTAGCCTCGCCACTCGACACCAATAAATCCAGCCACTTCAAACACCCTATCCTCAGGCTAGCATGCTAACAGCTGAGCTAAACCAACCTATATACTTTACGACCATCCACAGAGACGCCTCCAGGCTAGGACCATTCACCAACAGACAGACAGACATCACTCTGTTCCTGAACTCTCTGGCTCGTAGACCATCATGAGCCAAAACCAGACGTGTCGTCTAAAAACAGCACACATGTGAGGAGCTGAAAGGCTTGTTGAAATGAGGTTAATTCTTTAAAATGAGCGACATCCTCCTAACCTCTGACCCCTGACCCAGCTTGGCTGTGCTCCAGTGACCTGCATGTGGCTGTGATCAGAGCCAATCACAGTGCTGGAGCTGTGATGGTGGGAAAGGAGGGGTTTAATGGAAAGCAGATTGAGAAAGAACACACACATAAACGCATAGATTCAGAAAGCGTGGGTCATGACGACGCGCCCATGGCCACACAGCTAGAGCAAGCCACCTGGCCCATGTGGAAACCCAGTTTATGATGTTTTTCAGGTTGTTTTCAGTCTAGATGAGGTTTTGGGTCAAATTTTGGTTCTTTAGCAATTGGATCATGTGACCTGTTCAGTCTAAAAGACATGGCTCACTTTTCCAACACCTTCAATCTGGATGTAGTTTGAGCAGGTTGGGTTTTTGGCAAAAACAACTGTGCTATTTAGGTGACTACTGATTTCTAGTGTTAGCATTGTTAGCCTCGCAGTTCCAGATCTAAACAAATGCAGCACTCCACACATCTTTTCTGACCAATCACATCTGAGACAATAACAAGAACATTTTTCACCCAGCCATCCTTAAACACTTACGAATACAATCACAACTCTCTCCCTGAGACACTCACTGATATACTACCATTTCAAGATTACAACAGAATCACTGGGTGAGGAAAGACAGTGTCAGTTTATTTATGGACCAATATCTCCTATTCTAGCAATTAATAGTGTTTATTGAGGTTGTTTATGGACTAATATCTCCTATTCTAGTGATTAATAGTGTTTATTGAGGTTGTTTATGGACTAATATCTCCTATTCTAGTGATTAATAGTGTTCTGGTGGAGAGTAAACATCTGTACTAAACTCTACAAAATGAATGTCCACTTATTGGAGACACCAAAACTGAGCTGAAAAGTGGTGACCCTGTCCTACCTCACCCTTCTACCACAAAAGACTGAGTATCTGGAGCAGCAGCATTTGTGAAGTTTATTATAGTCTCCAAGCATATAGAAAAGAGAAGTTTCTTCAAAAGTAAAGCCATGCAGTCACTGAGATCTCTGGGTGACTCTGGACTTTTGAGCCGTAGTGCTGGTCCTCCATAGAAACATGAGAGAATGTATCAGCACCAAGAGGTCAAATCAAACCAGAACACATAGCAACTACCAGACAACAGACCTAAGAGACAGACAGCAACGAGACCAAAACCAAACTAAACCCAGTCGACAGAACAATACAGCAGGTCAGCAAACACTCTTTCAGCTCTCAGCACACACAATACACTCTGCTTTTCCACCAGCAAGAACAGTACACATACAAGCAGCAGCTGTGTAATCAAACCTTCCCATCTTTACTGAGATTTTTACTCTGGTTTCATCAAAGATCAAAGGTCATTGACTAGTTCTTATGATGGTGATGCTCCAGACGGATCATCTTTTATATCCACTAATTCTCAGCCAAAACTCAGTCATCCTGTGTCAATGCATGTGTTGAGTTTCTCAATTCTTATCTTTTACAGGATCCTCACTGTCACAGGATGCAGAGGCGGTCCTAGCCTGTTTGGTGCCCTGGGCAAACAACCTCTCCGGCACTGCAAACACCCCCTCAACCCACCCTATCCCTGGCTCTAAGCAATGCAAGGGTCTGCCCTCGTGCCGCCCCTGACATTGTGCCACCCAGGGAACCTTGTAAGGGACCAATGGCCACACTGGGGGTGGGCCTCTGCAAGGGTCCAATCACCGTGCATTGAGGGCAGGCCCTTGCTGGGCCACAGTTGCTCTACAAGTGGGGTGAAGCCTTATACCTCACATAAAATACTGAAAACATACTTAATAGTCTGATCATAATCACATTCCAGCAGGTATATTCAAGAGGGCATGTAAACAGCACACTCAGATTTGATCACTGTGACTTTATCGGTCAACTGCAAATCTGAAATCTGATGAATAATATTTTCTGGTTTGCAAATAGTATGTATAATAGGGCTTCAAAGTATGTAAACCCTTAGAATTTTCTATATTTCTACATTCATTTTACCTAAAACTTCACCAGACTGCCCCAAAAGTAGATAAAGAGAACAAAATAAAACAAATGAGGCTACAATATTAGACTTGATCATTAATTTATTGAGGAAAATTATCTGTAAGTGGCAAATGTATGTGAACCTTCATGACTAGCAGATCATTTGAAGATAAAATTTGAGGTGTTGTCATTCAGTGTGATGACAATCAGGTGTGAGTGGGTGCCCTGTTTTATTTAAAGAACAGGGGTCTACCAAAGTCTGCTCTTTATAACATGCTTGTAATGCTTGTAAAAGTGTATCATGAAAAAGGGAGATTTCTGAGGAGAAGTTGTTGCTGATGCTCATAAAACTGGAAAAGATTACAAAACCATCTTTAAAGAGTTTGGACTCCACAGTCAGATAGATTGTAAACAAATGGAGGAACTTCAAGACTATTATCGCCCTCCCCAGGAGTGATCAACCAGAAAAGATCACACCACAAGCAAGGTGTGTAATAGTACTCAAAGTCACATAGTCCATCAGGAGAACACTGAACAACAGTGTTGTGCATGGCTGGGTTGTAAGAAGAAGGCTACTTCAAAAAGAACATTGCTGCCAGCCTGCAGTTTGCTAAACACCACATGGACAAGCCAGAAGGCTGTTAAAATAACATTCTGTGGATGATTGAGACCAAAATAGATGTTTTAAATGTAAAATAGATGGTTTAAATGAGAAACATCATATAAATTAGTGTAATGTCGTTACCAAGTGCCCAATGTAGGGGTAAGGGGACTTACTGCAACCATGAACAGGGTTAAGCAGTAAAGATGATGGATGGAGAAGCATTATGTTTGAAGAAAGGAAAACACTGCATTACAGCATAAAAACCTCACCCCACCTGAGAAACATGGTGGTGGCAGTATCATGGCTTCGATTAACTAGCTATCATGATGGAACTATGAATTCTGAAGTATATCGAAGTCAAAGTCCTGACCTTAATCCTATAGAATGATGTGGAAGGACCTAAAGGCCAATGTGCAGGACTGATCAACAGTTACAAGAAATATTTTGTTATTGCAGTTATTAAACACTAGAATATGGGATATTAATCAATAAATAACCCCAATCAACACTGTTAATCACTAGAATAGGAGAAATATGAAAGTGTTTTTCCAATAGTCTGAAAAGGAAAAGTGTGATAAGGGTAAAATGTGGTGACACCGTCCTACCCTCACCCTTCACCCTTTGTGGATTTTATCCGTCTCCAAACGGCTAGAAAAATACTTTTCTTCTGGAGTAAAAATGTTTGAGCAGCAGTGTAACAGAAATACTGTATGTTGTCCATATCATTCAGCCCTTGCACACAGTCCACATTATCCACATAAAGCATATTCATCACACAGTCCCTACACACAGCGGCTGTTAAACTCACCACAAACTGACTCTGCATGCAACCAGAGACCAGACTCATCATGACATCAGCCACACTCATAATCATATCATGTATGTGGCCTGAGCACTGCCCAAACCCCAACAGCCACAGGGAGGTGCCACTGCACCGCTAATAGACATAGAAATATCCTGACCTGAGGCTCTGTTGATTTTCTACCGAGTAGCTGTGGGTGGAAAGAACTGTGAAATGTCTCATAGTCCTGAGTGTTGTACATAAAAATGGTGCCTCCATGAATCCCAGACACTGTAAAAGTCAGCTCAGCCCATTTCCACTGGACAGAGCTGAACTCCAGCCTGTACTCCGCTGTCGAGATGTAAACAGAGAAGAGTGAAATTATTAATTCTCTTCTTTATGGTGTCTGATGTGAGTACTGATCATTATGAAGTGCTGTCAAAGATTCCTGGTGATGATATGGAGAGTGATTCTCGTCATGTTTCACAGATATTGTCTGCATACTGTTCCACCTTAAATGATGCTGCAGCATCGGACATGTACTAGAGCCAGCATGTAGCTGCTTTGTTAAGGAGGTACCGCCTGCAGCCATGGGTTTGTGGGTAAGGGACCAGCCTTGGGCAGCACAGTGTTTAGCACATTTGTCTCTCAGCGCTGCGGTCTTGGGTTCAAGTCCCCATCAGGGTGGAGTTTCCATGTTCTCCCTGTGTCTGTGAGGGTTTCCTCCCACAGTCCAAAAACACAGAGATCAGGTGAAATGTGTCTAAAAAAAGCCTGGTGTGTGTGAATGAATGTATTTGTGTGTATGAATGTATGCGTTTATGCACATATATGGTTGATCACCCTACTTGCTCTATGCCAGGGGTGGCCAACCCTGGTCCTGGAGAGCCGAATTCCTGCCCAGTTTGGTGATCTCCCTGATCAAACACACCTGATTCAACTCGGCAGGCAATTAGCAGGTTTAATTGTAGTGTCAGAGCAGTGACATCACCAAACTGTGCAGGAATGCGGCTCTCCAGGACCAGGGTTGGCCACCCCTGCTCTATGCAGTCCTCCAGGTGGATGGTCACTTCCGCTTGAGAGACTGTGTGTGACTGGCTGCTGGTTCTTGCCAGTGTGTGTGGTGGAGTTCTAAGTGTGTTGATTGTAAAGCATCCTTGGGTATTAGAAAGGTGCTATATAAGTGTAATATTCATTACAATGCATTTAGCGGATGCTTTTATCCAAAGCGACATACAATAGTACAAACCCAGGTTCCAAGAAAGTTGGGACACTAAACAAATTGGGAATAAAAACTGAATGCAATGATGTGGAGGTGCCAACATCTAATATTTTATTCAGAATAGAACACAAATC
>BRDA01058232.1:0-10846 GCA_036984385.1 Crenuchus spilurus
ATATATATATATATATATATATATATATATAGTTTTGAATTAAAATATGAACACAAATATACTTTTTTCGTTGTTTTGGAATGACATCTTTCAAATGTGCATTGGTCAAGTCTTTCTATCCATTCTGTTTAATAAGGCCAGTATGGGTGCCAGGATTTGATCATCTGCTTATCTAAGGAACATATCAAATAAAACTATCTGCAAGCTCCATCTCACATGGACCTTTAGGAAGATTTGTGGCAGCAGTTGGTAAACAAAGATAAGATTCACATGGTTTCCTTCAAGCAGTCTCAAAGATGCATTGTTTGGTCCCTTTGTCCAAGTTCAGGCCTCTGTGTTCCCTCAAGTGGATTTGCAGAGAACATAAGTACATGGAGAAGAAGTGAGGCATTGTTTGAGGGATTTTGGGGGAGGTTTGGCAATATGTATCTGGCAGTAATTGGACACAAGCAGTCTCAGAAGATGTGCACTTCATGTAGGGTACCTATTACCTCTCTCTCTCTCTCTCTCTCTCTCTCTCTCTCTCTCTCCTTGTTTGAGAGCTCTCGTGTGTAAACGTCCTGTGTGGAATGTAGATGTGCATGTCACAGTGAAAATGCACTGAAAAAAGTTACATTTTTCCAACTCTTCCAACTCTTAGCACTGCTCAATGTGTTTATGTAATTAAATGTGCTTATATGGAGTACTGTGCCAAACTTTTAGGTTTACATTATACTGGATTTAAACTGTTTATTTGGACTGTAAGTTTACAACACATTAGAGTAAATAGAGATAATATTATTATGAAAATTCACAAGGTCTAGTCTTACGTTTATATCACCTGTTTGTTAGGTTGCAGTTGCTATATTGCAATAGCACCTAGCACATAGCATCACAATACCTTGGTTTTTTTCATTAATCTGTTCTAAAGTGCCAGATAACAACTTAAATGAATGATAACTAAAGTAATATTTCCCATAAGAAATAATGTAAATCCAATTAATCTGTTCCAGACACTCCAAAATAAACAAAAATATATTTTATATAGAATAACTACAGTTTTACATACAGAAAATAATGAAAAATAAATACAAAAGACTAATGAAATGGATAAATGAACATTTAACATCACTCTTACGGGTTTACGGTCTGTTTTAGAGTGTGCTGGTGTGGTCCAGCTGGCAGAGTTTGTTTTGTATACCCGTTCTTGGGGTTGTTGGCCGCTATTTGTTTTCGCACCTGTTTCAGGTGGTAGCGCTGCACAATGTTGCTTTAGTGTAACATGTTTTAGTTTGTTTTGAGTGTTATCAATGAGAAACAATGCCTGAATGAACGATGAACACGTGGGTGAGTGATTAACATCTGGGCGGATGCTTTTTTCCAGCAAGTCATGTGGACACGTTGATGAAAACCGGGCAGATGAATGATAACTGGAACCAAATATCCTTGAAAAAAGTCAAAGATAACTGAATTGTACGATAACCAGGGCAAATGATAACCGAGGTTCCACTGTGTATAGAATCATAACGTTGTGTCATAATATTGTTAGGTTCTTGTCAATACACAGCCCTCAAAACAAACAAAATGCACAACCCCAATTTAGAAAAGCTTTGGACAGTGTGACTTTTAATTAATTGCAGACAATATGAACCCAAACTATTTCACATTTTATTTGGTCTTCTTCATTTCATTTGTAAATATACATCCATTTCTGCATACTGTTGCAATGTTTTCTGATTTGAGCTTGTAAATATGGCCTAGAAAGCCTTTGTTAGATCACATTGAATACATGTCAGCTATACAAAATGAAACAATGAGAAAACATCATTAAATGAGAAGAGTAGATAAGTAAATAAATAAATAGCCATGTTTTTTCGACTAATTTAAAAGATTTATCACTTCACAGCCATCATGACACCTGTCACAAGATCTCTGATGTTTTGCAACATTACTTTGATCACAGTGATTTATTTGTCATGGCAGTCTTTAGATGGCCCAGTCAGGCAAGAGGTTAGTCACCAATTACGTCTCCTGTGCTGACATGAACCTTACTAAGCTGTTGCGCAAGCTTTTAGCTTCACACTAGTGCAGATCTGAGACCACTTTGTCTTTGTGGTTAGTGTGTAGGTAGGAGAAGCTGGCCTAAGAACAGCACAAAGCTGTTTCTCTCTAATGACACACTGATTAATGCCTCTATCTTCAAGAGGAATTAATCCCCATTAATATTAATAAATAGATTGGCAAAACGTTCAGAGGACTAGCTCTCCTGGAGGGCACCATAAAAATCATCCTAAATTATAGAGACTGTGATTGAGATTCATGACCTATGTTTAATTAAAAAGACTCAAAGCCAGGAGATAACTTGCTGGCAGATATAAATGCAGATGACAACTTGGAGGCACCATAACTAGCAATGCTATTCTACTGAGTATTTATGAAGATTTTGGCTGCAGAGCGACTAATTACTAAATTGATATGAGACAGAATTCTTTTAAGGGAATTCTTTAAGGGTCTCATTCTTCCCCAACAAGATGTAAGCTCAAAAGAGCTCTAAATAATGTGTAAACAATTGCCAAAGATGTGAAATATATAATAATAATGCATATAATGTTAGAATTCACTATGAGAATTAAAATAAAAACAGGGCCTTGAATAAATTGTCTTGCTGACGTAATGGTAATTCCAGCTTTTTTAGCCAAAAAGCTAATTGCATTCATCTTTTGTTTAAATGTACAAAAATACTCAAAAGAGTTTTGGAAATAATACACTGGAAGATACTTTTCTTGATCTAGAGGATTTTTTTTCTCAAATGTTGCTCTTTCGTGGCACTGGAGACATTTAGAGAATTTCTGTTACAGATATACCGGGAGTCTACAAGGAGACATGACATGCAAATGACCCAGATAAGTCTTAGTCATTTGCTGCATCAAGACTGAGAAGACTCTTAGTCTAGCATGAGAAATGGTTGAGTTCATATTCAGATCCTTATGTAAACATTTGTGTTATTATTTTGGTAAATCTGAGCACAATGTGAGACTAGGATCTGTAATGAAACTCAACAGGAGTTGAATTTAAGCTGAGAATGTCTTTTGTGTTGGTGTTTTATGTCATTGATGTTTAGGAAAAACTATTGAGAACTCCTTTTTGATTTTTCTTTCCTATGGGAAAACGTAGATTTGTAGATTTGTAGAATTTTGACATTGTTGCAACTATCATCCAGCTAATATCCATTTCAAGGATCTTGTTGGGGTTGGCAGTCTGTTGGGGGTTCTTGGTAATTTATTGGGAGCTGAAGAGTAAAATGAAACAACACTATTTTCAATGCGTTAAATGTATAACTCTGTATGAGGAAAGGACTGATACACTATTACAGGTAGTACAATACCCAGAGAGCACACAGATGTGGGCCACTTCTGGCTGAGAAACGGCACTGCTGACCCACTGTTGGCATGGCAAACTGCATGTGAGCTAAATGTGGCCCTTATATTGAAAATACACATTTGGCCCACATGTTCTAAAACAGTTGTGGTCCACTTCTGGCAGAGATATGGCAGTGCCACCTACATATGAACCATCAGTGGCCCATATATTAAAACACCTATTTGGCCCACATGTTCTAAAACAGATGTGGTCCACTTCTGGCAGAGATATGGCATTGTTACCTACATTTGGTTGATATGTGGCCCACATTTTGCAACCAGGAGCGGTCCGCCCAAGTGCCATTAATCAATGTGGCAAGTAGCCCAAATGAAATGGGGGATGAAGGCCAGAATAATTTTGCTGTTTGGTAGTATCTTTGCAATTCTCGTTGCCTTCAGGACCAGATTGGAAATGGTACAACCACATTTTAGGAGAATGAACTATTGCAGTGGTCCTCAGACTTAGCCCTGGGGATCCGATTTTCATATTGTTTGCTTTAACAGAACTCATTCAGCTCAAGGACTTGAAAATGATCTGACACATTGAGTTAGGACACTCAGAGCAGGGAACAAACTGTACTGAATGAGCTGTGTTGTCTTGACTGAAACATGTTCTGTATTAGGCAGTAAATGGGTGTTTTTCAGATAAATACATGTCATCTGGATAGGCAGAGTATTTCAATAGACATTGTCTTAAAGGAGCTTTTTAGAAATGTGGGTCCAGGCATTTGTCTTGGTTTAGAGGCAAACAACAACAAAGCAGGTTTGGAAAATGAAATCCATGTGATGTAGGTCAACATCTGATATGAATGGTTGAGCAAAGCCACTGAAGACTACTGATTATGCAATTTGGTCAGAGTTTTTCATAATGGCTTCATTATTCTAGAACGCTGACCACCTGGACTAGCAAGCCAGCATGGTTAGCCAAGACTTTTAATGGCAGCAAATCAGATGTTCAAGTGCCTGCTGGTGGGAGCTGGTGCAGAGCAGCAAATCATCTATATAGTTGGCAGATCTGAGACTCAGCACCCTCAGGGGAGCCAAAGCCTTTTCAGCTGTCTTGACGAACATATGGTGGGCTGAGCGAACCCAAACAGCAGCGCGAGGAATTCATAGGCATCTCCTTTGAAGATGAATCTGAGGACGTGCCTGCGAGGCTGGTAGATAAGGCATCCATCATGTGGTGAATCATTTGCCTCTGTGCATACACTATGTCACCTGGTGGTCTATTCATATTCTGAGTGTATTACGCTACAGAAATCCAGTCAAATCAGTTGGTTCTTGGGCAGGATGTACCCACTGCTCCACACCTGTCCTTTTGAGACCAGGCTTGTAACTTCCATTAATTGTTCTTGGCTTAGAGTTACAGTTCTAGGACAAAATGTACGTTGTTTTTATATGATGTGGAGCTTCACTAGGGATTCCGAGTGGACACTTAGTGCAAAGACATTTGCGGTGCTGATGCACGACTGCTCTGTGTTGGCTAATCTTGAAGGATGAGGAGACCTTTAAGTTAAAAGTGTCAATTTGCAATGTTTATTCTTGTTGTTTTATTGTTGTTTTATTTGGTCCACATTAGCTGCTATTGAAATAGCAGCTATTCTTCCTGGGGTCCCACAACCATAACATACATAACAAACAATCACACATTAACTGTAATTACAAATATACACACATTTACAAATAAAAATAAGAAGAGAAAATAAAAATAAAAAAGAATAACAACAATAATAATAACAATAACAACAATCATCCTCATCATCATTATCATTATGATAATAATAAAGTATTTCATTTACCTCATACCCTTCACTCTGTATGTACATGACAAGGAAGTACATAAGTATTCAACTAGTCTCTATATCTTTTAGGTAGGATTTTTTATTTATTTTTAAACTTTGTTTTACTGTCAATCTTAAGCAACGGAGCAGGCAAGGAATTCCATTCTTTAATTGCTCTGTAAATGACTGTTCTACACCTGTAATTGGTTTTTGGTCTTGGTATTTCAAAGTATTTTTGTTGAATATCTTGTAGTAATAGTTTCTCTCTCTTTTATCTGTTTTAATTGGTCATAAATGGACACTGGATATTTTTTTTATATAGTTTAGTGGATTTATTGATGTATAGTCTGATTTTCAGGTTTGATCGTTTTTTTTTTTTTTATAATTTTTAAAGCATCGTATGGTGTAATTTGTTACATAAAAGTTTAATTAATTATGAAATATTTATGTATACATTTTTTTATGTATAATTTATGTATAATTATTGGCCAGTGATGGATTAGCACTCTGTCCTGTCCTGGCTTTGGCTGAAATAGTGGAATGCCCTGCCTGGTACCCAGTGGAGGGATACAGGGACTCACCATGACCCTGACCTGGATTAAGCTTTTAAGATAATGGATGGATGGATTTATGTTGAAGACTCAATCCTGAGTTGGTCGTCTTAAGACTTTGTCTCGACTTGATCTCTACCAGCCATAGTGTTGGACTTGTCTTAGAATAGTCTTAGTCTTGTACATCTAATAAACAAAAATGCTAAAAATTAAAAGATGCATCTATTGGAATGTTCTTCAGCAAAGCTTGTTTTTAAGAATATGAACTTTTTCTTGAAGAACCCAAGGCTTCTGCTATTGGTTATGCTATCACATCTACTCATCACAGCACTTTTCTATACCTTACTGTAGGTAGATGTGTTTGGAAAAAATGCACCTTCCAACTAACCAATTAACTTAAAAGTTCACCAGAGCTTGCTTACCTCATCCTGTGGCTTAATGTGAATGCTAATGCTTACAGCATGATCTCCTCATCTCTTCCCTGCATAGATGGAGTCACTCTCAGCCTTACGTAATTGCCATGATCACTCTCATTGAGCTAGCAGATCCATTCCCCCCGAGCGCTCTCCACAGGACTTGAGGAACACAGATAATGGGATTGAATCAATAAAAGCTCTTCTCACAGACACTGTTGAAAGTTGCATTTCACACAAACACTGTTGCCAGGTATCTTTAACACAACAGACTCATTGGACTCAATGGAAGGGGTTCAGGATTCTAGTCCTCTCTTTTTCTGGGACTTTTTGGAGAACTGATCTTGAAGAACAAAGACACAAATCATGCTGAACCAAAGCGATCACAACACTTACAACTCATCAACCCTCTTCGCTGCTCTTTGAGATCAAAAAGTTTTTCCCAACTTTGGTGAAAACTTGGATTAGGGACTCAGAGAAAGCCTCTCCTTATAGCATTGCTATTCGAGTCTCATTGGAGACTAATTCAAATGAATCTGCCAGTCATATTATCCTAACCAATTCCCACAACTCACACCGTATGAGATCAATCAATTCTCTATTACTGTAGTACTCAAAGACAAGCGATCAATTAAGCTCCACTTGATAAATAATAAACGCATGGCTGATGAGGAAGCCGGGTCATTTGCAGTAACAAGGGCAGGCATTTTACATACAGGGCTCGGCTCTGTGCTCATCTACACACCCTGCCCTCTGTGCTGAGGCTTGATGGCTGAGCGCCAAGGTCTGTATCTGTTTCCCTGAGCACAGAAAGGTGAAGGGTGGGAAGATGTGAGAAGCTTGTGAAAGATGACGCAGAGAAAAACACACATTCTGATTGAGATTTAAAGGAATGGGAGTAGATCTTTCAGCCATATTTAGACCATAACTGTCATTAAGAATGATACAAATGCATATAAGATGATGACTTGCTAATGTACAGCTAAAGTCTACTGCTATTCCCTATTTTCTCTAGTGCATCTCCAAAAATAAGAATATTGTGAAGTCATTTCTGTTCAGAATTTAATTTATAAAGGTAAACTGTCATATATTTAATATGATATATTTCAAGCCATTTATTTTACTGTTGTTGTTTGCCAAATTTATCCTCTTCCCAAAGTAGTAGTAGCCAGTTAGCCCATCCCATCCATTAGGTCTCTCCCCATCACTTTTGCAATGTCCCTGACTCTAGAAGGGTGAAGACTAGCGCAAGCTAGTATTTTTCGGCAAATACAATGCTCACGTTCCTCTCTTTGGGCAGCAGAACTAATCTAGATTATCACTCAGGTGTTCTAGACCATAATGGTCAAGATAGTGATCAAAATGGGGGAACCTGATACCACTCACAGATGCATGCCTTATGCTCATTCCACTGGGATCTATATTAGGCGCCACAAAAAACCCTCCACAGACCTGCAACCTATAGCATTGGATTGCATTTACCGTACATGTGCCTGAAATCCTGGATCAGTATCACCATCACTGTGTGATCTGTCACAAACGAACGACTCTGTGGCACTGCACTTTGAATTTATGATATGGCAATGATGGGGTTGATGATGAGACATTCTGTCTTCCCCATGTCCTGCTCTAACAAAGTAATTAGCCAACCTGTTCCATCTCTTGGGGTTTTTCCAGTGTTCTAATGATGACATTTTATGTTCCGTTAACTGAATTAATTTGAGCATGAAGTGGATTTATATGTTGAAAGTGCACTGGAAAGTGGAAAGTGTAATTATGATACAATCTGCTCAGATAGTTTGTGCCAAAAATGTTTTAATAACTTTACTTACTTGCTAAAAAAATTGTTGTGGTTCATAAAGTATCACATCTAATACATATTTCACAGAACAACATGGTTGTTACATTAAAGGGCAAATATATAGCACCTAAAAGAACTCTACTAATGTGAGAAGCTGGCCATTATAACAAGAGTGGAACCATTTTTGGTGCAATTCTTTGTAGAACCATAGACAGCACATTCTCCATCAGTCTAAAGAATAAATTCAGCATTGATTTCATGGCCTTCTTATGGTTCTTCACTCTTAAAAGAAAGGGTTCTTCAATGGTTTTTTACTAAAGAAAATGGTTCTATTTAGAACCATGAACACTCAAAGAACTCAAAGGGTTCTTTGCATGATAAAAGGGTTCTTCAGACTGACAAGGAATGTACTGTATATATGTTTTATATAGAAGCCTTTTGAAAATGGTTCTATATAGCACCATAAAGGGTTCCTCTATTATTACAAGCTTGACATCATAATGATAGCAGAAGCCTTTTTTGGGGCTATTGAACCTTTTTCAAAAAGGTTCTTTATAGAATCATCTACAACACATTCCTCATCAATCTGAAGAACCATTTTCACCATGTAAAGAACCCTCTGAGTTTTTTGAGTGTTCATGGTTCTATATAGAACCATTTTCTTTACTAAAGAACCCTAGAAGAAATATCTCTTTTAAGAGTATTAAAAAAACAATAGGCTTTGCTGAAGAAACCTTGAAGAACCAAAGTTTCCCAATGTTCTATTCAGTTACCAACCCAAACACTGCAAATATTAAACTTACATACACTGCATAGACTAAAATGCAAACATAATTTATTTTTACTCATTGTGTTTGTGATGTCACAGTTTTGCAATACAATATTAAATAAAGTAATAAGGTTTTCTTATCAGAGCAGCCAATCAGAGCAGAACTAATTTACATAAGCTTGTCTGTTGCGTTGAGACATCCCTGGAAATATAGTCAGTCGGACACACTCGCAGAGAGTTTGAATATATTTACTGAAGTGAGATCACAAAGTCACACATTGACGAGCAAACATTGACGAGATATACGCCATCATGAACCTCAGATAAAACAAACACAACTACAAATATCAGAAGACTAGCAACATGACTCAGAAACACAAGAGTCTATAAAGGGAAGCTGATTAACAAATGAGGGCTGGGGAACAGGTGAGAACACTAATGAGGTGGGTGTGATGGGCAAAACAAGGGTGGAGATTTAAAGACATGTGACATCATCTTAAAGGTGTACTAACAAAAATAGGTGGTTTAAAGGAAAGAGGTTGGAAATTGTCATGTTTTTGGAAATAAGGGTGCTTTCATACCTGAAAGTCCGCCCCATGGTCCAAACCAAGGTTTGTATGTTTATTACTTTATATATACTTGGTCCAGTTAGGTATGTATTCACACTACATTTTTACGAGCGCACCAAAGACTTTTAGTATGACACGCCCACGTGCTGTCGTCATCACTTACGTGCGTCTTCCTACATTCGACAATGATTAGTTTGTAGAAGGATGTGTAATAAGGACTTAATATACTTCTTTTATATAATTTTATATACCACTGCCGCATTTTTTTTAGTTTAGTTTAGGTTGCTCTGTCATCCTGTCATCCTGTCTCTCTCATCCTCTCAGAAAATAAGCTGCACATTTCAGTATTTTTGTGAGTTTTTCAAGTTGACTTTTCACATGTTCATTAGACAAAAATTATATTAAACATTTGGTTTCTTCTTCGCTCCATGAGCTACCACGGCTCATTTTTGCTGTTGTTCTGGGTATTTTACTTCTGTTATTGTTGTTGAATGTTGTTGAACACCAACTTCCTATATTTGGTTCGAAAGTCTGAACCTTCTAAAAAATTGTTACCACACTGCATACGAACCGGACCATGGTTCAGTAGGTCTGGACCAAGACCACCTCTTTCAGTTGGACCAAATTTTGCTCCTTTGGTCCGGACTGTGGTTTGTGGCCCCTTTCACACCTACTATTTTGGTTCAGACCAAACGGAAAAAAAAGAACCAAACAATGTACATGTGAAAGCACCCTAAGTAATATCTTAAGTTAAACTTAAATAACTTACAAAGTGCAGGATATCAGCTTTTTATGTTCATGATGACTTCTGTGTACAGCGGTTCAGTGGAAGATATCCTGTTTTTTTCATTTAATTTAATATGCCCTGACAAATTCAACTTTAAATGCTTTATTATTTGTATTATTATTATTATTATTATTACATATATATCTGGTATATTCTGAGTGATTATTGCATTAGTGTGATGTTATGACCAATATTCATATCTGTCAAATAAACTGCTACTAAACTAGTCATGCAATTCATTGTAAATGACATGTTACCACATTCTCCACAATAATATAAACAGTGTTAATCACCATCTAAAGAATTTATTACATCACTACTATGGAGCATATACAATCCACTCTGCCACAGATCACACTGTTGCTAGTGTTAAAAATTCAGTGATAACATGACACTGAGTGGTGCTAATGGAATAGTTTGGTGAAAAGTCTAATTTACACAATTTTCCACTTGCCTCAGATGTAGTCAGTCAGTGAAGACATGTTTAGACACATGTCAACTGGAGCTGCATGGCTAACAATCACTAGAAGTCAATAGTCTCAGATTGTCTCTGTAAACATATGGCCACAACTCTTCTCAGTTGGCTCAAACTGCAACTCCATCTCATGATTTGTCACCTAAACTACTTGATGATGTTTAGGGCACAGTATAACCTACTTTGAACTGGGTTATTCAGGTGAAACTTGAGCTTGTGTCTTACAGTTGTAATCTAAAGCACATTTTGGACTCTGAACATGTCCTGGCAGATGAACTACACTGCTCAAAAAAATAAAAAGA
>BRDA01058234.1:0-20143 GCA_036984385.1 Crenuchus spilurus
AGTTGTTTTGCCATTTGCTTCAAACATGTGACAGACATATTTTGGGCTAGTTTAAGCTTCTGGAGGGCAGGTTTTAGACTGACTTTGGCCTGGATATGTTGTTGGACCTGGCAACCCTGCGTCACAGTCAAGTTTGGTTTTTACATGCAGAACTGAAAACTAGACCAAACCGTTGCTGTTTGCAAAGAATGCAAAGTCGCATTCAAGTATATCGGTATTACAACAAACCTCACCGCTCATCTGGTGAGACGACATGGTTAAAGTGGTGATGAGGACACTAGCACCACTAGCATAAAAGACACGGCAGAACAAAAACACAGAAAAACAGGACTTCTTCCAGCCAAAACTCGACCACAACTCAGCTACAGCCAAAGTAATAATGGCTTCAATAGCCCGGTTCATTGTCAAAGACTTAAGACACTACTGTATGGTGGAGAATGTGGGCTTTGGGGACTTGTTTAAAACATTGGAGCCCTGGTACCACATCCCAACGTGACAGTATTTTACTGTTTCTGAATTCACATGTCAAATACAACTGTACTAGTTCTCTAGTATTTCATTAATCTGTTTGAATGTAAGCAAAAACACATTTTTAGTATTTACTTATGTTGAATCAATGTAAAAATATATATTTTAATTAACTTGTATTATTTCCTACCCTATTATATTGAACCAGATCATATAGAAATTGAACTGAATCGAATAGAACCGAACCGAATCGGTCCAATTTAAAATAAATTATTTCTGAATCGTGCCACATGAATCGAGATACATATCAGATCGTCATTTATTGGACAGATACTCACCCCTAGTGACTATTAAGTTATAGTGTTTGTTTCACAGTTCCACTCAAGAAGCACAATTTGGACTATACTTACATATGTTACACTTATCTCAGACAGCCAAGACATGTCTGGACATTTTTAACAAACATTAGAATTCAATAGTCACCTAAAATTACCTGTTACTAGATCACGGCAACTTATCACAAAGGTCTTAATTAAGGTATCACAGACTAGTCAGGGTGATTTACGACATAATATTGTTTTCTTCTGGTATATTTTCTTTTTTCTCCTATATTTAAGTAAAAGTAGGAACCTGTAAGTATTTTATATGTATTGATTCATAAGAGAAGGTTCTGGGAAAATACACAGCAAATTACAGAGAATTACACTTTAAAACTGGGCTGTATTGTATAGCGCTACCATGTCTGCCCTTATGTTTGTCCCTGTATGCATTTATCTGGCTTTGTATGTGTGTGTGTGTGTGTGTGTGTGTGTGTGTGTGTGTGTGTGTGTGTGTGTTTTTACAGGAAAAGAAGAGGACTCAGTACTGAGCCTTGTGGGACACCATTGGAGAGTGTGCATGGAGCGGATTTAGACCCTCTTCATGTTACCCGGTAGGAACTCGACTGATCATGGACTCAACAAGATTCTGAAAGTGTCCTGTGGTGGCTGGCGCCAAAGCTTGTTTATGCCCCCTGTTTTGTATGTCCATTTTAAAATGTGGTCATTGATTTTAAGCATTAAAACCACAATAGGGTATTTCAGAGTCTGACAACAAATATAGAGATAGTGAAAAAGGTTGTGATAATGTACCTACTACAAAAGAAGATGAATGGTAGTGATGTAAATGAAGGTGAAATGAATATTTAAGTAACAGTAGGAACCTGTAAGTATTTTATATGTATTGATTCATAAGGAAGGTTCTGGGAAAATACACAACAAATTACAGAGAATTACACTTTAAAACTGGGCTGTATTGTATAGCGCTACCATGTCTGCCCTTATGTTTGTCCCTGTAAGCTTTTATCTGGCTTTGTGCATGTGTGTGTGTGCGTGTGTGTGTGTGTGTTTGCTCTTTTGCTTGGCAGCCAGACTCTCTGTCGAGGCTAGATCTAGCTGGCTGAATAGCAGTGTGAGGGCTATTATGGGATCTAGCACATAACGGTACATTCAGATGAGCCTTGCTCTGCAGAAAAATCAAACTCCCCTGCCATGGCCATTTCTCTGAGTCAGAAAGGTGAGAGAGGAACAAATGCCCTAAGGAATGAAGGACAGCTCTCTTGTCCGCATGTCTCTGAGGTCTTTTTGTGTCTGCATGGTCATTACTTTCATGGTTTGCTCATATATTTGAGAGGCCACGTCATGAATAAGTTGCAGTCATATGGTCCCTCAGATTTTGCGACCAAAAGACTTGCCAAGCTCTTTATGTTCTGGTTTGGACACTGAGGTCCAGAGAGGTTGTTTACAATGAGCTTTAGTGTTTTCCCTGCCTGGGTTTGTCTGTTTATCAATTCAAGAGGTTGCCATGGATATCTACAATCTATTCATGTGGAATACGAGTGTTTATTTATTTATTTACAAGTCTCCTCATTGCTCTCTCAAGATATCATACTATTATCAATTCCCACTGAGACAATAATTATTCCTCTTGGCATGAGCATATGAGCCAGAATGAGTGGTATATACGTATGTTTACATTTCTTCTGTAGTTTTTCCACAGGCACAAAGGCTGTTGCCACCATTCAAAGAACAGGCCATGCTCATGCCGCATAAACTCAAATGATGTCTTTTAGAGCAAAATACAACCGACAGGGACAGACAGCTGTAGGCCATAAATATGGAGTGCACTCTGCAGGATACAGTGATACTATGTTACATTCACACAGAGATGTAGTATAAAGAATAAAAAAGTAAACAGAAAACAGGAATAAAGGGCTTTAGGAGAACTATGTCTTATCAATTCCATATGATGAACTGTATTATTGCAATTTCCTTGGTGAATCTAGCACCACTGACTCTCATCTTTAACCCCCTAAACTGAACAATAATTATTCATGAGCATCCACAATAAATTATTCAGTAACCACAAAGATTGTACACAAGTAGGGGGAGACTGCCAATTAGCACAGCAAGATTCAATAACTCAGTAATACATCATACAGTTAAGATTGCTTTCAATCTTTACACAATCAAGAAATTGTAAATATTATTTTAAATATTAAAATATTAAATGGCTTACCAATCAAATCTATATAAATGCACATATACATAAAGTGAAGCTATGAAATAATGACATTTTGGTAGAAGAACCACATCTGGAATATTATTAGATCAGCCATCTCCTCCCATTATCCAATTACAAAACATACAAAATATAAATCCTCTTAAATTATCTTCACATGAGAGTTTGCTACTCCATCTCCACTCGTCTTCTCTTCTTCATTGCATACCTTACGTAACAGGGGGTCTTCACGCATTCTAGAAGTCATCTGAACTTCAGCCCCATGTAACTCAAAGTTACTCAAAAAACAAAAACAACAAACAAAACAAAACAAAAAAAAAACACTTGCCTAACAATATACATATATGATATATATATATATATATATATATATATACGAGCACTTGCCTAAATATATACAGCATCAGAATATCTACTTAATAGTGGGAATAACCACCCAGGGTTATATATATATTATATCCAGTAATCAGGGTAGACCCTGAGCTGGGGAATTTTCCTGGACCTGGCACCCCTGTCCAGGTTGCTTGAACCTGGGTATTGGATTCATTACAAATCATTACCAGAGGGCTCCAGATTAAAATAAATGTTGTTAGCAGCTTTACTGGGGTATATTTGTAGCAGAGGAACAGTAAGCACTGTATTACTTATGTTGAAGCCCTGTGACCAAAATAAAAGGTTGTGTCATGCTGAACTGTCATTGATTATGTAAAAGTTTGAATCCCGATCATGCTGCATTCCATCAACAGTTGGGTTAAGACAGCAGAAATGGCCATGCTCTCTCTTTAGGTGGGCAATATGGCATACTTTCCATAAACAATGTTGACTGACTCGAGCATCTGCCGGGTGACCCATCAGAACTGGGGATCTGCACTTTCTCTGAGCACAATAGCTGCCTGGCGGTGATGTTTTGCTGAAAAAAGGGGGTTGACATCACTGGAATCGGAGGAGGCCTGTGCTTGTCTGCCCCATCTCAAGAGAGTCAGCAATATTGCAAGTCGATAGGGAGAGTTAATAAAAGGGGTTAACTGTCCACTAAAATACATTGTGGGGAAAATCATTGGTAAAATAATAATAATAATAATAATAATAATAATAGTATTAATATTATTATTATCTACAAGATATAAAAAGAAGACTATTGTTAGATTCTATATTCAGCTCTTAGTTGGGTTTTGTTATAATTGAAGTCAATAAAAAATGAGGCTTTAAGACAATTTTTTTGGACGTAAGATACATCTGCACTCAGATACTATGTGAGAGCATAAAGTTTCTTCATAAAGTAATCCCGTTTTGCTCATGCTGTGTCCCTGAACATGAAAAGAGGTGAAAACAGCAAAAAAGCTTTGAATAGATGTCTTCCATTTAAAATATATTGACAAATACCATGGAAATTGTTAGGAGGCTTAATTTGGGGATTTATTATTTTTTTCATTATATCTTTTTATTTTAAAAACAAAATAACTGTAGTTTGAAATTATGATGAAATATTTATCCTTGAAGTAAATAGTGTTTGAGATCACCAAATTTTCAGACTGCTTTTGATCATTTGACTTCTTTCAGGAGACCGCTTACAGCTAAATATTTAGCAACTGTCATAAGTAACTCTTCTCCTCACTTATCTCTATATTTTATTATTTTTATACAATCATAAATCACAGTAGGTTGAAACACTATGGAAAATGCAAATAAAAAGTGTTTCTTATGTTTACTTTGACTTTCATTTCATTGCAGACAGTATGAACCCAAAATATTTCATGTTTTGTTTGGTCAACTTGAAAGCATTTACCACTTAATAATGTCATTCCTTCTATTTTGGCACCAGTGATAATAAACAAGTTTTAGGTGTTATTTTGTCCCATTTTTTCCTGCAAACATGTCTCAAGGTGTGCAACAGTACAGGGTTATTGCATTTCTCATGTCAAAATTCTTTACACATTCTCTATTGAGGACAGATCAGGACTGCAGTCATGCCTTTGTAATGTGTGCAGCATGTGGTTTTGCATTGTCTTGTTCATGGACGTGTGTAATGGCCCATCCCAGTTGCCTCAGAGTCCAGAGAAGTTCACATTGCTTCTAGACATGGTTAACATGAAGTTTTAAGTGGCATTTGTCAATGTAATTTGACAAAGTAATCTCTTGCCCATGTGATTATATCAGCAATTGATGAATGATGGTTCTTGATGCAGTGCCGTCTGAGAAATCAGTGATCACAGTTGTTCAGCTTAGACTTGTGCCGTTGCCCTTTATGCACTGAAATTCCTCCAGATTCCTTGAATCGTTTAATGATATTATGCACTCTAGAGGAAGAAATATGCAAATCTTTGAGGAATGCTGTTTTTAAACAATTTCAATTATATATATATATATATATATATATATATATATATATATATATATATATATATATAGTCAAAAGTTTGGACACATCTCATTCAGTGTCTTTCTTTTTAAATTTTTTTAAAATAAACTGTCTATAAATAAAATCAGATTATTAACACCTGACAATGGCTAGAAAACAGGAAGGGACATATACTGTGTCAGTCAAAAGTTTAGACACTTCTCATTCACTGTTTTTATTTTTTTGTCCCTACATTGTAAATGAATAATGAAGTCATCCACACTATAAAGGAATACAGAAGAAATCATGTAGTGAACTTAAAAGTGTTTAACAAAGCAAAATATGTTAAAATTCTTCAAAGCATGCAAACAACTGATGTTTCAAACACATTTAGAGGCAAGAAATGCAAGTCATGAACTCTTGACAAGACACAGCTGTTAACTGAAAGCCATTCCAGGTGATTACCTCATAAAGCTGACTGAGGAAATGCCAAGAAAGCTGCATCTAAGCAAGAGGTGCCTACTGTGAAGAATGTAAAATATAAACATATTCTGGTTTGTTTACTTGTTTGTTTACTAAATAATTACAGATGTGTTTATTCATAGTTTGGATGACTTTAGCATTAATATGCAATACACATAATTTATATATATAGTTTAGAAAATAAAATATGTCCTTATGTAGAGGATAGTGAATGGCATAATTGGAAATGTTAAAATTGTTTAGATACTACATTTTAATATTTAAGCAAGAAACACTGTGTTGTCCATTATGTCGACCCTTAAAGACTACCAAAGGAGAGGGGCAGGTTTGAAAAGTAGAGAAACTTGTATATCTCTGTTTCAATGAGTGAAAATCTCTCAGGATGAGATCTGATAGAAATTGCCAACTCAATTTTTTCCATTAGTAAAAATGGCCAATTTTCTTTCACCAATTTCTGACAGCTGTGAGCAAAAAGGGAAAAAAGGACACTTCATTCTCTGTGGGAACAGCTAAAGACTCAGCCAATGATAACCTATTTGCTGCCTTTCATCTTCCCAGTTTTCTTTTTTTTTAGCCAAAGTTGGAGTCAGATAGTTGTCTGACTCTGCATTTGCAAGACAAGTGTCTATAAAAGCAAATCGAGACAGCACAGCCTTCACCTAATGAACCAAGCACACTAGACCTCTGACACAAGAGTGTGTTGACTTCAGAGCATAGATGGGACTCGTGCATTGTGGGAAATTGTACGGATAAAAGTTTGTAACACAGAAGAGACTCAGGGATGCCCTAAAGCAGTCTCAGACAACAGGAGCACATCGTATAGGGTCAGCAGTCTGGAGCACAAGTCCCTGTTCTCTGTTAAGGATTGGCCTGTAAAGGTTTTAGATGAGTCTAAAGAGGGCTCATCTATACATGCAGCCTAAAAGAATCAAACCATGAAGTGCTTGGCAGACATAATTTTCAAATCTTTTTCTTTTTTTTTTTTCTTTAGCTAATACAATTCAGCACGTTTCAGTCAGTGGCAGAGATAATACAGGTTTCTCTCTATGATAGCCAAGTGGTGGAAAGCCAAGTTAATAAGAATCCCGCACTTGGCTCGCGGTTGAAACCACTGGGCCGATAAGGACTGAAATCTCCGAATGGAGGGAAGAGGAGGGGATGAGGGGGAAAAGTAAAGAAAGAAAAGGATTTTATTGCTTGTGCCAGCAGGTTGAATAATGATTATCAGCTCTGTGTATCTCTCATATTTGAGTCCTAGCAGAGAAAGCCAAGCTCCAAGGCCCTCAAAGGCTCCACGTGTGTTGGAGGAGTCAAATTTGATCTCATTAATAAGTGAAAGAAGCTGGTAGACAAAAAAAAAAATACACTGCACAGAGATGGAGTAGCAGCAATATTGCACTGACAAATGACTCGGAGGCTTTTGTGAAGGCCAGGCATGGTGTGTAGTATAGAGATACACACATAAAACACACACATGTACACCCACATACACTAAGTTTAGCTTGTTAGTAAAAAAAATGTTGAAAAAGTTCTGTTTTATATTCATTACACATAAAGTGACATACTGAGCCGGTGTGTGTGATTGAGTGTGTGTAAATGGAGTGTGTTGATTGTAAAGCGTCCTTGGGTTTGAGAAAGGCGCTATATAAGTGTAACAATCATTCATCATTGTCTGGTCTGGAATCTGGTCTGGAATCAACTCGGCCTGGGAAGTCACAGATGCCATGTAAAGGGGTTTGCTGCATGTATAAATAAGTGAGCACACTAGTCAGTTGTAGCAGAGTGTAAAACCATCATTATGGACAAAGGATGTGATTTGACTGATGTCCAAAAGTGCACAATAACAGGGTACTAAGTGAAAGGTGGCAGCATCTCAGAAACTGCTAACATTGTGGGATGTTAGAGCTGTTGTAGTGATATAACAGTGGTACCCTACAGGCCATTGACGCCAGAGGGGAATGATGACTCCGACAAGTGGTACAAAGCCTCTATAATAAACACAGGAGCAAGGAGGTAAGTGTCAGGCATCAACACTGAGCAACCACTCCGAGCCAAGGTTGGTTAGTAAGTGCTCATAATATTCTGATATGACTGGATATTTTGGTAACACTTTCTATGAAGCCTGCAGTTATAAGTCATTATAAATGTGTTTATAACTCTTAATAACTATAATAATGCTTTGTAAGCATACTTATAAACTCTAATAATGCATCATGAGGCTCTAATTATGTATTATAACTCAGGGTTTGATGACATGTTATAACATTAATATTATAATTCATTATAATGCATTATAAGCAAATAATGACCTGTGCTGTTATAAAGGCCTTATTCCAATTATAAAGCATTATGAACATTCAAAATGTCATCACAGAGTGCTTCAAGTAAAGTGATCGACATATGAAGTTCTATATGACATCAGAAAATAATAATTTATATTATTAATATAAAAATAATAATTAAAAAAATAATAAAAACAACAATTTCTCTCTGTCCAAGCACTCAGTTCAGTTAATGAACATTAATGTCATAACATGTTTATAAGTCATCAAACCCTGAGTTATAATATATAATTACAGCCTTGTGATGCATTATTAGAGTTTATAAGCATGGTTATAAAGCATTATTACCAAGTTATAAAGAGTTATAAACACATTTATAATAAGTTATAAATGCAGGCTTCATAGAAAGTGTTACCAATATTTCAAGCCTTTTTTTGTTTTGATGTTGATCAGACTGGCTTATTGAAATCCAGAATCTCAAGTTATTAGAATACTTATTTTGCAGTTTAAGTAAATGACTCAATTTACTCAAACGATTCGCTCTTGTCATTAAAACAAAAAAGGCTTGAAATGTAATTTTACGTGTAATTAATTTAAAATATGACAGTTTACACTTTTCTTAAGATAAAATACAAAAAGTTAAGCTTATTATGATTTCCTGGAACCTGGAATAAATGGGCTAAAAGTTAGAAATCTTTAATTATACAACACTTCACAGTGTGCTCTCGTTTTCATTTGAATTTCTTTCTCTTTTGCACAATAAAAGACAGGAGAGAGAGAGAGAGAGAGAGAGAGAGAGAGAGATAGAGAGAGACAGAGAAAGAAATGAGAAAAACCCTCTTTTTGTGCTCCCTGACAGCAGGAAGAATAATGTGGCAATCTTCCCTGGCTAATTGTATTATGATTCTGCACTGTAGCAAGCTTCCTGTTCTGTTCATTTTCAATCAGGCACATTAGGGTCTCCTGCTGGGTCCTGCCTGTCTGTGCACTGCCAGCCAGATCATTCATTTAAATGACTGATATGTTTCTGTTTCTGCTTCCTGTGGTCTCTCAGTCTATGTTCCCCCCTCACACACATACACACTCTCTCTCTCACACACACACACACAGACACACACATGCACATTAGCTTCACACACTTATTAAAGTCACATGGGATTCAGTGTAAAATGAGCTGATCAGTAGCCAGTGGTCATTAACCATTACCATAAACCAATCCTAACTTCAACCTCCACCATCATTTACCTCACCATCATCATCATCATTGTAACAATCATCATTACCAATCATAATCATCATCATCATCATCATCAGCTGCATCCCGCCCCATCCATAGAATTACAATCTTCTTCACACACATAAACTACATATTTTAGCTGATAAATAGACATTTATCTTTTAAAAATGATCCAACCCAGAATCATCATCATCATCATCATCACCACCACCATTGTACTTATTGTCATCATCACCTTCATTACTGGTATCATCTCTACTGTCACCATCATCACAGTCGCCACTTACATCACTAACATCATCATCATTATCATCATCATCACACGTTTTCGGTTGTTTACATGGCCATTAATACATCCTGCTTTTGTTATTTCTCACAGCTCCGTGTCTGTAATGTTATTTCTCACCATCAGTTTTGTGTGTGCAGATGTTGCGAGACATCTTCGAAATGACACATGCAATCAACCAGCTGATCTCAGCTGGATGCCATAGAGAAACATGTCTTGATTGCTCTTCATTACTGTACTGCAGTCGAACCAAAAAAGAAAACAGAAAAAATCAATTGAGCAGAAAGCACGAACAATGACATAAACCACCAGGACATTACAGAAAAAATGCAAAAAAAAAAAAAAAAGCATCATCTCAGTAAAATGAGTAAACAGATAAATAAATACATTTAGCTCTTCATTCTTATTTGAAGCTGTTAATTGCACAATGATTTTCCTAAATCTGTTCACCACTGTCAACAGGAAGTGATGCAGTTAATGGGTTTTCATGAAGCAGGATACAACCCCAATTCAAAAAAAAAAAAAGATGGGACACTGTGTAAAATGTAAAGAAATGAAAATAAAAACTAAATGCAATGATGTGCAAACCTCATAGACCCATATTTTATTCACAGTAGAACATAGAACATCTCCAATCATAGCCCGTGTTTATGTCTGTGTTGACGTTCTCCGTGTGCTCTTTTGTTTTCATCTTCCATGTGATGTGTGTGGGTATGATAAGAGCATTTTAGAGAGACTCTGAGTCTCGCAGAGATAAAGATGGCTAAAATTAAAAATCAACATTTTTTAGTAAAACTGTTACTCAATGTGAAATTGAATTTCCAAAACCTTCAGTACATGATACCATCAAAAGATTCTAAGAATCTGGAGAAATCCCTGTGAGCAAAAGACAAGGCTGTCAATATTGGATGCTCATGATCTTCGGGCCTTCAGGTGGCACTGCATTAAAAACAGGTATGATTCTGTACTGGCAATCAGCACTCACCTATATGTACCTCTGACCCTCATCATCACCACCACCATCAATTACACTGAAGTAGAATAATAATCAGGCTGATGCACTTTTATTTTGACTCCGGATGGAGGCTCCAAATGAATAATGTAATTATCACTATAATTAATATGATTATTGTTTTACACTATAATACAGTGTCAGACTTAACTGATGATGTACATTTCTATCAGAATCAGAATTAGAAATACTTTATTGATCCCAGAGGGGAATTACAAATAGTTACAGTTTCTCCATTAATATAATAGAATAAGAATAAAACTGAATAGAAGAATATACATTATAATAGAGAATAAAATAATAAACACTCTAATTATAACGCTTATTTACATAAGTAACAGAAATCAGTGAAGCAGTAGTCTGATCTGAGGAGGATGGATCCTTTTTGAAAGTCTTGGTTCTTCCCAAGGTTTCTTCGTGCAGCCTTCAAGGGAGTTTCCCTTGTCACTGTCGCATTTGGCTTGCTCACAGAGTACAGAGTTAACTGTACAGAGTTTTGAGTTTTGATTCAAATTATGTAATGCTAATTATGTGAAGCTGCTTTGTGAAAACATCCACTGAAAAAAGATTGAAATCACTGCATGGGCTTAGGAACACTTCAACAAAGCATTGCCTGTGAAGACAGTTTGCCATACAGTCTGGATCTTGTTCTGGGCCAAAGCTCAGTTACAGTGGACTGAAGCAAAATGAAAAACTGTTCTGTGGTAAGACAAATCAAAATGTGAAATTCCTTTTCGAAAACATGAATGCCATGTCCTGTGGACTCAAGAGAAGAGGGACCATCATGTTTGTTATCAGTGCACAGTTCAAAAACCTGAATCTCTGATGGTATGGGGTTTCATTAATACCTATGGTGTTGGCAGCATACTCATCTGGAAAGACACCATCAATGCTGGACAGTCTATAGTGGTTTTAGAACAGCATCGGCTCCCATCTGTTGATCTGATGAACAGACATCTCTTTAAGACATGACAATGCTAAACCAAGTACTTCATCCATAACAGCATGGCTTCACAGAAGAAAAGTCAGCCTGCTGTCCAGATCACCATAAAACAAAAAATCAACCCAACCCAAGACTGTTGAACAGCTAAAATGTCCTGGATAAGATAGTGGAATGCTCTGCCCCACACCCAGTGAAGGGGAAGTGTACTCACCATGACCCTGACCAGGATTAGGTGGATAAGATAATGGACGGACAATAATATACATGCTAGTTTATTCTTAATGTAGATAAGAGACATAAGTAAATATGTATGTGTAGAAGAAATACACATAAAGTATACAGAGAAACAGATGTACTACAAAGTGCACCTATATGCTCACTGGAGCTAATAAAATTAACAATGAGTGTAGATACCCAGGTGGTTTTAATGTTCCGGATGGTGTATTAGCTCATGATGAAAATACATTATACGGTATCTCAGAGTGTAGACCTGAAAGAGAGATTTTGTCGTGTTCATGCTAAGATATAAGCAGACATCTCCAGGCTATTGATTTTATCTTGTGGATCCCCAGGCTATTGTACACACCTGTTGTCCATTAGCATGTAATCTGTCCTGGTATTTAGGCGTCCTCAGAGCACTGCTGCTCCTGCAAAGTCTTGTTCATCTGTTGTAAGAGTCACAGTCTGAACCTGCTCCTGTTTGTTGTTTCCTGTGTAATGATTTCATGTTTGTTTTTTGTGTACAGTCTGGATTTTCCTTTAGTCTTGTGTGCCAGCATTAAACTGTGCATTTCAGTCCTATTCTCTGTGTTTATTGCTTGTCTTTGCTAATTTAATTTGGTTTGGTTAACTTGGGTGATGGCTCATCTCTGCATTTTTAGAGGGTATATAATGAATTAATGAATGTTACATGTATGTACAGCCTTTCTAATATCCAAGGATGCTTTACACTCAACACAATCCTGTTTACACAGTTAGAACTGAACCACACACTGGTGAGAAATGGCAGCCAATCATTTCAACCGAACGTGATTGTCCACCTGGAGGACTGCATCGAGCACTAGGATCACCCAGGACAGAGCCAAACCATATCAGGGCACACACATACACATTCATTCACACACACTAAGATCATTTAGAGTAGCCATATCACCTGATCTCCATGTTTTTTTACTGTGGCAGAGGAAACCCACGCAGACACAGGGAGAACATGGATGCTCCACCTGGATGGGGACCTGAACCCAAGACCACCAAACCACTGTGCCACTCAAATAAGAATGGGTTTTAATTAGGGGTGTGTATCTGTCCAATAAATGACGATCCAATATGTATCTCGATTCATGTGGTACGATACGATTCAGAAACAATTTATTTTAAATTGGACCGATTCGGTTCGGTTCGATTGAGGAGGATTTCGATACGATTCGGTTCAATATAATCGGGTAGGAAATAATACGAGTTACTTGTTTAAAATAGATAATTTACATTAAGTCAACATAAGTTATTACTAAAAATGTGTTTTTGCATTCAGACAGATTAATTACTGAAATACTAGAGAACTAGTTTAGTTGTATTTGACATGTGAAGTCAGAAACAGTAAAATACTGTGGTGTTGGGATGTGGTACCGGGGCTCCAATGTTTTAAACAAGTCCCCAAAGCCTCATTCTCCACCACACAGTCTGGTCTTAAGTCTTTGACAGTGAACCGGGCTATTGAAGCCGTTATTACTTTGGCTCTCCCTTAGCTGTGGTCGAGTTTTGGCTGGAAGACGTCCTGTTTTTCTGTGTTTGTCCTGCCGTGTCTTTGGGCTAACGGTGCTAGCGTCCTCATCGCCACTTTCCTCATGTCGTCTCACCAAATGTTCTCCGTTCTTCATTTAAAGACCGAACTTCTTCCAAACTTTAGATTATAAGCTCGGCGGAGCTTTGTACAGTATATATGTGGTCGAACGTTTGACTTTCAAATGTGACTGTGACGAGTATCGTTCATGAGAGAGAGATAGAGAGCAAGAGAGAGAGGGGAGGGGGTGGGGGAGGGAGGGAGGGAGGGAGGGACAGAGAAAGAGAGAGAGAGAGAGAGAGCTCAGCAGAAGCATATCAGTAAAATGAAACTGATTGGCCATTGGCCGGTTCACTTTACCAATACAACGATTCATGGGTCCATGTACCGATGCACTCACATCGTTTAAGTCAAAATCGGTCTTCCGATTCAAATCGGTTATTTTTTACATCCCTAGATTTTATGCAAGAGTCAGGACCATCTGAGGAGGAAGCATGTAGATGCTGGTCGCCAGTTTGATCGCCTGTTAGAACACAACTGATGTGCCACTGAGCAAGACCCCTAACCCCCAACTGCTGCCTGGGCACTGTTGAAAAGGTGTGTCTTCCTCAGTGTGTACGTGTGTTTCAGTGCATGAGTGGGTTAAATGTGGAGGTCAAAGTCTTCTGTGTGCAAGCACATTAGTCAATGTGTCACTTTCACTTTCACCTTCTTTCAAGCTGCACTGTAAGAATAATGGCAGTAGATTTTAATTCTGAAAAGCTGTCAAACTTTGACAGTAAAAGACTAAAAAGAAACGCAGCCAAAACTATTTTATAAAAATAGCCAAAACTCTTTTACTCTTTTTTCTGTAAAATGATAAACATTATTTCAATGTTAAATGTATATGGTTAAAAACAATCCTTAACCATAACATCAGCAGTACTAATATCTTTTTACTGTAACAGTAGGGGGCAGCACAGTGGCTTGGTGGTTATTACGTTCACCTCTAAGCAAAAGGTCTCTCCATTTGGCTAGAGCTTCCCATTTCTATAATAACCTTTATTTAGTCAAATTCATGACAAATCATTTCTACAGCATAATGTTCTCATTAAAAATCCGACATGTTCCATGGTAAATTTTGCATCCTGTATCATAAGTCTTCAATCTTTTTAAGTTACACTTGATTTGCAGGAATCTGGCATTGTTTAATAACCATTTACAGTGCTGCTTGAAAGTTTGTGAACCCTTTAGAATTTTGCAAATTTCTGCATAAATATGACATAAAACCTCATCAGATTTTCACAATGAGGCCTAAGAACATAATGCTCATTTATTTGTTGAGGAAAATAATCCAATATGACATATTTGTGATAATCAAAAGTATGTAAAACTCTAGGATTAGCAGTTAATTTGAAGGTGAAATTAGAGTACCTCATAAAAATAGTTGTTTAAGCTCATCAGGCTGGAAAAGGTTACAAAACCAACAAAGATCACTCCAAGAGCAAGGCGTGTATTAGTCAGTGAGGTCACAAAGGACCCAAGGGTAACATTGGCTAATGCTAATGTTCATGAGTCCACCATCAGGAGAACACTGAACCACAATGGTGTGCATGGCAGGGTTGTAAGGAGAAAGTCACTACTCTCCAAAAAGAACATTGCTGCTCATCTGCAGTTTGTTAAAGATCACGTGGACATGCTGGAAAACTATTGGAAGAATGTTTTGTGGACGGATGAGACCAAAACAGAACTTTTTGGTTTAAATGAAAAGTGTTATGTTTGGAGAAAGGAAAACACTGCATTCAGCATAAGAACCTTATCTCATCTGTGAAACATGGTGGTGGTAGTATCAGGTTTGGGCCTGTTTTACTGCATCTGGGCCAGGACGGCTTGTCATCATTGATGGAACAATGAATTGTGAATTATATCAGGGATTTCTAAAGAAAATGTCAGGACATCTGTCCATCAACTGAATCTCAAGAGAAGGTGGGTCATGCAGCAAGACAACGACCCTAAACACACAAGTCGTTCTACCAAAGAACGTTTAAAGAACAGTTACTGAAACGTTTAGTTACAGTTATTGCTGTAAAGGGGGGTCACACCAGATGAAAACAAAGGTTCACATACTTTTACCTCTCACAAATATGTCATATTGGATCATTTTCATGAATTTGTAAATGACCAAGTATATTTGTGTCTCATTTGTTTAACTGGGTTCTCTTTATCTACTTTTGGGAATCTGATGTTTTAGGTTATGCAGAGTTAAGTTTAAAAAAAAAACATTTTTCACATAATACAAAATATACCAACTTACTTACCGTTCACTAAAAACAGCAAATAATACACTTTTCCATGTTGTCTTTATGTATGCGGGGGTTTTCTCTAGTGTCCCTGTTGTCCTCTCACAAAGGCAAAAAATGTAAAATTAAGACACATTGTAACAAATTTAATAAAGTACAATGACAAAATAATTTTTTATTGCAAATACTTTGTGTTTGTATAGTTTACAACTATTTTAATTACAGTAATGTACAGTAAACTAAATTCTTGAATATAAAATTGCCAAGAAGATTTCTGTAATTGCAACTGCTTAATTTTTGGTGAAATTCTGGCAACCACAGCTGCCTGTATCTCACTGTATTTTACAGATTTTTTCAGTACAGGTAAATAATAGGAAAGAAATCCACACGTGTGTGTTCTAAATTTGTTTTGTTAGAACATTCCTGCCTCTTTGATGTATTTAAGGATTAAACAGCTGCAGTTCAGACAAAACGGTGTACTTTTATTTCCATTATTTGCTGTTCATCCTCATTATGTCTTACTATGCTATAGAAATCAGCATGCTGTTATTACGTCTAAATGAGGAGAGTCATTTTGGCAGTAGCTTGTTAGATCAACGCCACGGCTAATATATTTCTAATAGAATTTAAGAAACTATTCAGTGAACAGTGTATATAAGAAATGTAATCACTCAAAGATGAGTTACTTTTGTTATTGGTATGGCAATGGAAAGTACAAGTTACAACCTCTTAAAGGCAATGAAACAGTAATCTGATTGCTTTTCTTGAAATACAAAAAAAGCACATCTATTTCAGTTGGGCTCCCTGCTGTTTAGAAGTCGGTTAAATGCTAGCAATGCAGTGATGGAAGGTTAGAAGTCAATGTGGTCTGTGAGCCGCACTGTTCTCACCCATGTAACATCACCCTAGGCAGGACTGGGCCCTCCATTTTCCACCCTGCTCTTTCTCCTTCTCCCACTGTGCCCTGCATCACCGGCGAATGCAGATCACTCTGCTTCAGGCCCTGTGCAAGTCTGACTCACGCTGGGTAAATATACAAGGTGTCAAAGGTTGGCTTAGCTGAGAGGGAGGGGAAAAATGTTTTTATTATTATCATTATTATTACCACATAGATGTGTAGGCATCCATTAGGCAGAGAAATATGCCTCGATATGCGGCTGCCTCCATTTGCATGGACCATAAACTCCTGGAGGACGCATGCTGAATAATAATCTATGATAATGGTTTTCTGCAACAACCTCGGATGGCATGCGACAAATTGAACTTTGCTAAGTGTAAATTTGTTTCTGCCCTGATTCGCAAAGTGAGGCTTTCATTAATTTTCACCCTTGCGGGGGAAAAAAAAGACACTAAAAGCTCTGTATAAATACTTAGTGGCACCCACAGTAATGACCATGTTCCCAGGGCTTTCGCTTCAGCACTCTTGCCACAGGGTCTGTGTGTCTCACGACGCAAATGTGATTCAGCATGTGGGCTGAATCAAGAGCCATGCCACAACACCATACAAACTGCCCACTGGATCTAACTCTCTGATCAGCATACTGATCATAAAGTCATCCTGGTCAGGAGCAGCAGGAAAATTGTATTTTAGGATGTCTTCAATAATCTCACTCATGCACTTAAGTTCTGAACAAAGGCTTAAACCAGACAGGTCATCTGAGGTTTGGTGGTTAGAACTAGGGATGAGCCAGATACTCGGTACAGATAAAGCACTTTTCATGAGTACGAGCATGATACGAGTAAAACTCGTCAATATCCGTGCTCGTGCTGAAGGGAAATCCTCATTGGGTAACGGACTGTATTCACACTCTGTGATTGGCCAGTCACTGAGCGCCTTAAATATAATGTACAAATTTAAGCCACACCCACTTCTGGTTAAACCACACCCAAATTCCGTTTTAGGCCTCGCCCACTCTGAGTACAGATATGGATACTGATAATTTAGACGGTTTAACAGATATAGATACAGATAGTGGTGTACTAGCTCATCCATAGTTAGAACACTTGCCTTGGTTCAAGTGCCCATCTGGGTGGTTTTCATGTTCTCCCCGTGTCTGTGAGGGTTTTCACTGGGGACTCTGGTTTCCTCCCACAGTCTAAAAACAAGGCTGTCAGATGTATTGGTACTCAAAATTATTTTTTGTGTTTGTGTGTGGGTGTGTGTGCACCTAGCAATGGATTGGCGCCCTGTCCAGGGCTTGGCTAGGATAGTTTGTAATGCCCTGTCATGCACCCGATGAAGGGTAAGGGACTTTTTTTAGATTATTGATTGACAGGACTATTTAGGTGACTATTGAGTTTTAGTCCAATATTAGCCTTGTAGCAATGATTCTGAACTAAAAACCTTACATTTGGAGTCCAAACATGCCTTGGCTGATCTACTGCACTGAGGAAATGTGATATGATTGAGTGCAGTCCAGTGATTTGAGCCTTAGGATGTGATTTTAATGGGTGAAAGAACACAATTTGGAATATTTGCAGTCATATCAGAATATGATGACCACCTACTTAATAACAGGAATAACCACCCATGGCTTGGAGTTTTTCCATCATTGCTCTTGTGTTCATGATAATGGTTAGCTGTGGTTTGTTGAGTGCTCTGTACCACTTGTCGGAGTCGTTGTTCCCCTCTGGCATCAGTGGCCTGTGGGGCACCACTTGTACTCAATGTACAAGAAATCCATTCTTGGTACACCTTCACTACAGCAGCTATGGAACATGCCACACAGTTAGTAGTTCAAAGTGACTGGTATCCTATTATCATTGCCTTTTAGGGCACCAATCCAATCACATCCCAGGTCCAGTTAATTCCAGACCAGGAGTGGTAATAATATTCCGATATGACTGTGTATATAGTGTTATTTATGCAATGACATCATATCACAAATCATTTGAAATACTAAACAATTCAACCTGGTTTAGATAATCCAATCGTTTGCAGTGGCCATCACAAGCCACCAAATACAACATAAGGAACAATTGAGTTACTACAATTCAATTATCCCATACACTCTAATCCACTTCCTCGGAAATTCTCACTAGCTCCTCACAAGCGCTTCTGCACTTTTTCTCCACATAAGCATCACCATTACTGGCTGTGTCCTAATTGCCCATCTACACTGGGTGCCACTTGTGTGATGTGAAGAGTGTTGATGGAAATAAAAGAAAAGAGAAAACATGTGGCCCATCCATCGCCGTGAAAGTCGAATCAGTGTGGTTTTTAAATGCCTCTCCACACTGCGGGGGCGAACAGAAAGCCCGCCATTAGTAAAAACACATCCATTCTCATCTGCCTGCGAGAGAAGAGGAGGTTAGCAGGGTCAGCAGGTGCACTGCAGTATAGAGATTTATGTATTTATGTTTTTCCATTATGAAGTTATGACTAATATGCACCAGACCTCTGTTCGGGAACTCAGATAAGACCTTGTGCCATCCTCTTCTGAGCACAGCTTTAAAACAGAATCAACATTTGAAAGGAGTTGAGTATAATGAAAGCTCCAAAAAAGCAACACACTGACCAGGAGCACATCATGCTGGGTAGGAGCGACATAATGCAGGACGAATCTCTGGGCATTGAACACTATGACTGATTGTTCTCGAAGAGGAAATACTTTTTGGTGTCTCTTGTTTAGCTCGTTCTAAACAAATGCACCAGTGTCGGGCGAGAACGCTCATCTCACAATTACTCATCTGTGTGGATGGGAGTACTTTGTGTCATCCTAGCCTGTGGCGATGTTCTGGAAGAGCTGACGTGATGAAGATATTGAGAAAAAGGGACTGGACATCAACATGAACTCCGAGGAAAGGTCTGTGCCAGAAATTTCAATGCAGCCAATCAGATGGTGGCCAGGTTTAGGTCACAGTTAGCATCCCAGCGCGCTACTTCGGGAAAATCAAGGAAGACTCTGAACTACCCCAGTCCTCTGTGGATCCCGGGACCTTGTCCAAGTCCGTGCTCTGCTTCTGAAACAACTCAACTGTTCTACCAATGCTGCACAGCCAACGGCTCTAGTAATAAACCAGCAAAATATTATTTACATTCCTTGCGGCCTCGGGCTATACAGCCAGAAAGCAGTGACAGGCATCACCTAGCTGAAACATGTATCATTCAGTATGACATTTTCCACTGTAAGAAGCCTGGTCTGGACTGTTAACAATGTAAAATGCTTTGGTGCAGTTTGCCGGCTTATAAAGCCACATCGCTACCACTGCCATCACAAAGCCCCAGATCAGTTAATCAAACTACAGTTATTGGAGGACATCAACAAGGTCACCATCGATGGACAAACATCCTGCAGAGTCTTACGTTGCCAGGTTTCCATCACTATATGGACTAGGCCAGAAACTCAAGTGTTTACAAAAGCATCCCTCGCCTCCCCCAAAATCCTTCACGTTTGTTTTCTTGTTTGTTCTGTGTGCTCTCTATCATTGTTTTCTTTTTTTCCCCTCCATTCCGTCTCCAGGGTCACATTCTCC
>BRDA01058237.1:0-14191 GCA_036984385.1 Crenuchus spilurus
GACATTTGCCATCTCCACATCATTGCATTCAGTTTTTATTCACAATTTGTTTAGTGTCCCAACTTTTTTGGAAGCCGGTTTGTATAATAAAAGTATAATTTTTGTGCAATTTGTTTAACTATTCTTTATCTACTTTTAGGAAATCTGGTGATGTTTTAGGTCATATTTATGCAAAAAAATAGAAAATTCTAAAGGGTTTACAAACTTTCAAGCATCACTGTATATGAGATAATTTGGGGAAATACACGTACTTTATATTCTACAAATCACTGACTTAATTATCTTACAGGTTGTTTTATAGAACATACACTTGTAATATTGAAATACTAATACACTACCGCTCAAAAGCTCCACATCATTGCATTCAGTTTTTGTTTATTCACAATTTGTTTAGTGTCCCAACTTTTTTGGAATCCAGTTTGTACTTTACACATACAAACCATGTCCCACTAACTGTCATTTATTTGAATATGTGTTTCCAGGGTAAACTCTCTGGCTTGTGTGGCAATTTTGATCTGAAAACAGTGAATGAAATGAGAACACCAGACAACATGGATTCAGCGACATCACAGGAGTTTGGGAATAGTTGGACTGCGTCAGAGGCAAGAAACACACACACACACACAGACACACACACACACACTGAACTGCAAATGCAAAACCACACAAACTACATAGACTTACTGTACTATAATTAGTCAAAATAGGTTGTCTTGTCTGTCATGTTTCTAATAAGCATATGAAGTGTACTTTCTGATAAAACCTCTTTGTTAAAAGAAGAAATTCAGTAAAACTTAAAAAATAATAATATAAATTTTATAATACGGCCCATTTTTTGTGTACTTTCCTGTAATTCACTGTAATATTTCCCAAAACTTGTGGTGTAACTTGCCCTTATGAATGAGTACACATCATTTATGCTACATTTACAATACATGACTTTCAGAGTCGTCACATCATTGCACTTTTCACACTACACAACCTGTTGTCTAACTGGGAGTCTTTCAGTGGTTGAGCTTTCACAGATACTATGCAGAATAATCTAAAAATAACTTACAAATACTGATTGAAATTTTAAGAAACATTTGCCCAACTACAACCAAAACCCTGGCAAATACCACCAAAACTCCACCAAACATAATCACAACCCAAACTCCAGCAAATACAACACATGTGATCCATGACCGCGAGGAGGCTAATCATAGAGGCTTGTCCCCAGATTAAACCAAACACTTTTACCCATTTAGACCTACATTGCTGTGCAAAATATTATACTGATATTCTAAGAATTATCAAATTAACTCTTGGCCATTGGCTTCCTCAGAACATTACTACAATGCCAAATGAAAATAAGAAATATGAAATAACCTCAACAGTGTAATAGTGGCCGAGCATTAGTTGACTTCTTGATCAATTATGAGAGACTGACAAGCCTACTGGCTTCTCAAAATGATCAGGCATAAATGGGTTCAAAGACTAGTTGTTGGGGAGTGTTAACATCGGGCTAGCTTGTTTGAAGTCAGTGTACATTTTATATATTTTTGCACTATTGACGGCATGGTGTGCTATTGTGCTATGTTGACTGTGTGACAGTGAGGTTGTTTTCATAGACTGGATCTGTGTCTCTAAAAACTTGAGTATATGAGTTTAGCTTTGTATTTTAGTTGTGTGTGAAGCTTAAATTAACTTCGTGTGTGTGTGTGTGTGTGTGTGTGTGTGTGTGTGTGTGTGTGTTAGAGACAGATAGCATGAGTGAAAATACTTAAATTCTCTGTTCCAACTTAAATCATGCAGATTAAGGCTAAATTGCTCAGTAGCACCTGACTAACTTCTGCACCATTTAAGGTGGAATGGAGAAGTTTGAATAAGTCGCTGGTGAATAAGAAACTAACTTCTGCTTCATTGGTTTTTTTTTCAGTCAAAAGCAAAATTAATCTGATATTATTATTTCATAGTTATGGATAACTGGTTAGTGTTTGTGTCACTTGAGTCAAATTTACATTGTTATAACACTGTTAGCGGCTGAGAGAGAGAAAGCGGAAGGTTGTCAAGAGGTTAAGTTAGTGGCAGAGAGTTACATTAGTGAGAACAAAGCAGTAAATCACAGAAATGAAACTTTATTTAAATGTTTTGTTTGGTGAGCTCTCACGTCTGTTTACTGCCTGTGCCTGAGCTGAAAGTGGGACAGGGACTCATTTGACTCCTGGCTCCTTTGCCTGCCTACTTAATTGAGCAATGCCTGATACAGGTCTAAAATATGCATCAAACAGGCTTGTCTAACTACTAAACCCTGAAGTATGTGACACATTTCATTTACAATTTCAAGCAACTTTTTAACTAAAAGTTAACAACTCAAAACGGGCATAACGTGTCATTTAAGACATACTTAACATAAAAATAACATCTGAAACACTATTTTGCTTGGTATCCTCAAGATACCAAATCATCTCTTAAATATGAGAAGGAATGGCAACATTAGAAAGTGAGAAACATTTTTGGAAAGTGTTGCAGGCCTGAAATGCAGGAATGGATGTTTATTAACAAATGAAATTAAGTTGACCAGACAAAGTATGAAACACCTTGGGTTCATACTGTCTGCAATGAAAAAGTGACTGTTAATAAACATTGTGGTTACATTTTCCGTAGTGTTGTAACTTTTTCTTATTTGCGGTTGTAGATTTAAGATGGTTCAGTTGCTAAGAACCTTGCCTAAATGTAAATACCTAAAAAAACACTTTTCTGGTCTTTTCTCTGCAGTTTCTTATTTTTTTACCCATTACTAATTTCTTTCTCTCTCTCCAATTTTGTAAATCATAATCAAAACTTGAAATTGCTGACTTGATTTTGTTTATACAGATAACACAGTGTTTCACTGAATTTTTAACCATAAACTTTAGTCAGTATTCAAATACTGTAATGTAAATTAGCTTCACATTTTTAATTTGAATAAGAGCACAGTTTGGATTATTTTAACTGTGTGAAAATATTAAATATTATGAAAAAATTATACAAAAATATTTTCAATCTCTCTCTCTTTTTCTCTTTCTCTCTTTTTTTTCTCTTTCTCTCTCTCCCTTTTTTATTTCAGTGTGTTAACAGTCCTGATATAAGGCATCCATGCAGTTTGAACCCTCTGCGTGAACCTTTTGCCAAGAGGCAATGCGGGATTCTACTTAGTGAGGTGTTTCAAGCCTGTCACCCGGTGGTAAGTGAAGGAATTACAGTCATTAGCATTTTCAGCAAGGCAACTTCAGAAGGTTGATCATGTGGCTATATTGATATGTGTATTTTGAGTTTGTGTTTAAGCACAATGTGTTTGTTGCATGTTCAACTGTGATCTTCAGTTTGTTTGTATGGTGCTTCTACAATAAACAGTAGAGCTTTACATCGCCTGAATTCTGTGCCACAGGCTGTGAAATCATTGGCAATTCAACAACATATGATAAAATAAGCTTTGTTTCTAAATTCTGATTGTTTGGGCCATATTTTACATTAGTATATTACTTACACACACTTTTCATTGCTGTTTTTATATCACCGCTTAACCTTGAAAACATCACTAAATGTGTGGTTTTAATGTGCTTGATTTATAGGTTGATGTTACATGGTTCTACATGAATTGCCTGGCAGATACTTGTGCTTGTAATCGTGGTGGGGACTGTGAGTGCTTCTGTACAAGTGTGGCAGCGTATGCTCATCGCTGCTGCCTTCAGGGAATCACCATTGACTGGCGCTCACCATCTCTTTGCCGTGAGTGATTGTGCAAAAGCTTTATATGATTCATTGCCAGAGTTAAAGAAAATCTGAGGGTCTGACATTAAACTGATTGTTAAATGAGACCGTGAGGCTTAGCCTGACTGTGCTGGCTCAGAGCCAGGTTTTGAAGCATGGAACTTTACCTGGTGTTTGTAATAATCTCTTAAGTAACTTAAGTTTCTGTCTTTGATTACAGCATATGACTGTGAATACTACAATAAAGGTATGCATACAGTATATTATTATAAACGCTTTGTTATCATCAAGTATTACACACATTTCTATTATCGTTTTCGAGGTTTGTATTTCTTTTTTTTTTGTGTGTGTGTGTGTACAAATGTATGTGTATAAAAATCATTATACAGTTCTAGGTAAAGGTCCTATCAGGTTGGTAACATTTAGGGAGAGAAACTTGATGCTGGCAGCAAATCGCACTGGTGGATTTGTATTCATGAAGAGAGGATTGACAAGTGCCGATGGTGTAGTGACTACGTTCATGATGACCCCAGGACTCAGCACAGCTCGACCACATGGTAAAACATATATATGCGCAAATGCACACAATATAACACATTCACTGTAGCCTATACATTTGCAGACATACTTTCATTTTGTGCACACATACCACTTCATATAAAACATATTAGTGACAGTCATACAAGCTGATGAAATTTTTAATGCGTTTTAATAAATGTGGCATCACTGAGTTAACATAATACATGTAACTGTTAATGTAAATGTGACTTATTGTGTTGAATACCACTGCATATTTGCATAGCATTGTGTTTGCCTACATAAACATTGCAATATTTGTACATTTCCCACTTGGACATTATATTATAAAAGTGCTGCTGTAAACTCTGAAACTCTGCTGCTAAATATCCCTCAGTACCACATACTGACTAACATCATGTTCATCCTTCATCCTGTAATGTGTCTTATGCTACATTCACATTACCAGGCTGAAGTGACTCAAATCTGTTTTTTTGCCTTAATGTGGCTCAGATTAGATACGTATACGATCTGTGGACATGTGATTTGAAAGTGACGGTCAGATCATATTTCATGTGTCTTTTTACTTGTACGCATGCATGTAGTGGGTGAGCCACTGTTGGCTTCTCTTGTTTACTCACGTAGCTGTAAAAACAGCAAAAGCAACCAGCTTTATTCACCTATTTAACCTGATCATGTACCGTCCACCACCTGTTTACTGTCCTGAGCAAAACACCATCACACATCAGCTACTAACACGTCTGTTTTACCAGTTTTACTAAAATCAGTCAGCTCAAAAATACAGGGTTGCCAGATCCCACAAATCTCTTAGAGATTTTGTAACAGGAAGTCACACTACACAAAAGGAAACTAACCCAAAATCTGAAGTGACACATACATTTATATTTAAATAAATATTCTTAAAATCTTGCCTGCAAACCGCCAACACTTTTTTATTTTTACAAATCTGGCAACCCTGCAATTCTGTGAAGGTTTCTCTGTTGTTGGTGTAGAAGGCGATGTGTATACACGTATCAATGTGCGCATCCGAGCCATTTCAGGGACAGATTGGTTCACATTACAGACAGATACAGCTCACTTACATTTGTGAATGTGAATCGTCAAGATCTGTTAAACCTGATCTGAGTAAGAAATCTGATTTGAACAATGTGGTTTGTAATGTGAACATAGCCTTAGTCTAGATAGACAAGCAGCGGTTTGTATTTATTTATTATGGCTTGTAGTTGTTGTATGTTTATTGTTTGTTTTTCTTTGCACTTGTGTTCTGTATTGCACCCGGTCCTTAACTTTCAACTCAACTTTATTTATAGAGCATTTTAAACAACGACAGCTGAAACAAAGTGCTGTACATAATTCTGTGTAACGGCCCTGAAGGAACATTGTCTCATTTGAATTTGTACGGTACTGTATACAGTTGAAATGACAATAGAAACCTATTGAACTTGAAATAAGTGGAAATAAAAGTGACTTTGAAACTATATTCAAAGCAGTTGTAAAACTGTAAAAGTTGTATGTTGATCAATGACACAATTATGTTAAATCAAAGAATCTTTTTTTCTTTCATTTTCATCTCTGCTGTACATTTTATTTACATTTTATTTACATTTTTATTTATAATTTTGTTACAGAGTCTAAGTTGAAAGTTGATTATTTTACTGCCACACAGATTAACTGTTTTGATCCAAAAATACCTTTTTTTTTTTGCTGTAGACTCATCATTGATATCCATGGAAGCAGTGGATAGGCCAAACTATTTTCTCCATGCAGAGCGCAGTGGCCAATTGAGGCTCCGGAAGTGGGAGGAGAGCAGGGCATTCTGGGATGCGGCAACATTTATACTGCATAGAGACACATGGATCTCTGGGTTTGATTCGTTGGAGTCTCTCATGTGGCCTGGATTTTTCCTCCATTATATGCTGTCAAGACTCCAACTCCTGAAGTATAACCACTCAGATCGCTACCGTAGAGCTACTCTATTCAAACTTGCCAGTGAGTTAGTATATTAACATAAAGACAACCAAACATATTTATGTGTTTTTGTATGTATTATTCAGAGAGAAAAAAAACAGATTTACAGCAAAGAAACTTACTTATTAATGGAGGATTTTATGTTTTGAACTGATATGTTTTTTAAAAGAATGAGCTTGAAGCACTCTGTAAATGACACACTGCAGTTTACAAACATTAAAAACATGCTTTTATACTGATAATGTTATATTAAGACCATGTTTATGTTTTCTCAATATTTTTCTCCATTAGGCAGCACCACAGACTATCCAATGGGTCCTCGGTGCCAGTGGCGATATGAGTCCTGTGTGAGTCCATGTTTCAGGACATGCAGTGATCCAAAAGCTCTGAGCTGTGTCACTATCCTAAAGTAAGAACACCCGTGCACACAGGTCTTTATGCAAAGTTAGGATGTGGTTTTATACTTCACACATGTAAGTACCTAAGTAATCTAAGAAACATGTTTACTTTCTCAGATTTAAAATAGTAAAGCACATTACAATGTAATTACAATGTCTACACTATTATTTGTTCTATAAATGGAGTGTAGCCCTGTTTTTATGTGGTCCATCCTTCCATCCATTATCACACCCGCTTAATTCTTATCAGGGTCACGGTTAGTCCCCTACCCCCTCACTGGGTGCAGGGCAGGGCATTACACTATCTTATCCCAGGACAGTGTGCCAATCCATCGCTGGGTGGTTTTTATGTGGTATTTCTGAAAATGTGCGCACATACATAGTTTTAGTTTATGTTTGTTGGTAAGTTTTTGCGATTCTCTCTGCAGAGTTGAAGGATGTCTGCCCCAGTGTCCACCTCACATGGTTCTGGATGAGATCACGCAAAGATGTGTCTATCTGTCGGATTGTATGTTTTATATTATTATTTTTATTCAATTATATTATAACTAGGGATGCACCGATACCACAGTACGAGTACAAGTACTTACATTTAAGTACTTGCCGATACCAAGTACCACTACGAATACTAATAAATATCAATACTTACAATTAAAATGAAACGGACGCTGTATGTGTGTCTTATGGCTACAGTTAGATGTGTTTGTGATCTATTTAATCTAAACACCTAAGATAATGATAACAGATTACACATTTCCTCTTTATACACTGAAACATTCAAAAATGAAACATATCAGATATACATAATCATCACCGTTAGCGAACTAGCTAGCTACACTACGTTAGCTTACCTTTTTGTAAAGCTCATGGTGGTGAGAACTGAGGACCTCTTGAGGTTAGTAGTGCTTTTCCCAGTTATTTTACATCCACAAACTTTGCTTTGTTTTGTTTTGTGTGGCAGCGAAAGTGAAATTACTCCATAAATCGCTTCTTCTTTTCTGTCGAAGCTGCAGCAGTGACGTCAGCACGTTGTGTTGTTAAACTTCACCATTGTGACTGTGACTGTGGAGTTTACGTGCTTTGAGAAAGTCAGACGTGCGGCAGGTTTATTTTAAAAAGAGGATTACTGGACAAAAACATTATTTTAGTCATTCTGTGACATTTTCATTTCGTTTTTATTCGTCTACGAAAAGTCTAATACTTTTAGTCATAGTTTTTGTTTTAAAATATTAGTTTTTATTTAGTTTTTGTCTCATTTTCGTCGTGAAAAAATGGTCGTCAACGAATATTTTTCACCATAATTATCGTTAACGAAATTAACACTGCTTTTGTCACCTTCATTCACCTGGAAATACCTCCACACCGCTGACATAGCTGCTCCTTCACTACTACCGGGCTGGTTAAAGTCACGCTGCCGTTAAGTGGCTTGTTCAGCTCGGCTGCCGTACGTAGTCGTCGACTTCTTTTTTAAATTTTATTTAATTTTATTTATTTATTTATTTTGTGGCGCAAACTAATACTGTCTGTTAGAAGGAAACGAAGCTCCCATCACGCTGGTATCGGATCCTGTAGTATCGGAGCACTTTTATGAATACATGAGTACAAGTACACGCATATGGTGTCGGACAGATACCCGATGCTGGTATCGGTATCGGTGCTTCCCTAATTATAACTAAACCTGTTCAAGTACATAGCAAAACTATTTTGACTTAGTGTATAGATATGTAGATGGTATTTATAGATAGGCAGAGTACATGTAGATAAGTGGCATGAGTCTGTTTGCTTCCATTCAGTAGAAATGAATCCAAATACAGCCACCATCTTGTCAAATTTGGAGCCAGTGAAAATAAAATTAAATAAAATTAAAAAAAGAAGTCGACGACTACGTACGGCAGCCGAGCTGAACAAGCCACTTAATGGCAGCGTGACTTTAACCAGCCCGGTAGTAGAGAAGGAGCAGCTATGTCTGCTAATAAGGGCCAGATAAGAAGTCATCCCTCCCCCTCATTTGGTTACGCTGGCTCTTCCAACAGTCCTTTTGAAGTCATTGGTTGACATGAACCAAAGACTTTGAAGCTTCAGTCACTCCAGCCTCTGCTGTTAACACACGGCAATTATAAGAACACAGTTTATACAGTAGCTCAACTTGGTCAAGACCAGGAAATAAATTTGAAGTTTAAATTAAACTTTGCCAATGTGATTGCACACAATAAAATGTATCCTCCACATTTAACTCATTCAAGCAGTGAAACACATACACTAGTCAGTCAGAATTTGTGCCCGAATTGGTGGGCAGCCCTATCCATATGGAATAGGTACCTTGCTCAAGGGCACTTCAGTCATGTCCTAACCGGGGATCGAACCAGCAACCTTGTGGTCAGAAGATCAGATCCATAACCACCAGGTCACAGCTGCCCCAGAGAGACCAATGGACGAGACAAATCTGAATACAACCACTACTGATTCCAATATGACTAACTACACTAGTGTTATATGTCTGGCTAACAGCTAGACAGGAAGACAGGTTGCCAGGTTCAGCAAAAAACATTCAGCCCAAAGAATGTCTAAAACTAGTGCATAATGTAAGGTGTTACAGACAGTAATCTTCAACAAATCTTCTGTTGAACTTTGTTTTTAATGTTGTTTTAATTTATACTTTTTGTGAAGCATTTTATTTACATGGCATTATCATCAGTATTCTTATTTTATCACTGTATTACAGTATTAATGATATAATAACATAATATTTTGTCATTTCAAACGTAGCACCAAAAATCTTAGATCATTAAATCATTTAAATCATTTGAACTGGCACCTGTGACTGCTTTTTCAAAATATCCCATTATGGCGGATAACCTGTGAATCTTGCAACCCTGCCTAATTTCAGACATAGTTTCTCAATAATCACTGATTTCACAGAACATTTTGAAAACCCCTGATCATACTACAGTACATGTGGTTAACTAGGGGCGCACAAACCTTTGCATAAGACCTTATTAGAGATGGACCAATCGCTTTGGCATGTAGCAGTTGAATGAGGAACTGTAGCATCCTGTGACCACATGCAATGCTGCAGCATCTCTTAAGATTTTTTCTGCCAATTTTCAGCTGAAATATGCAACTGGCGATCACCCAGTCATGCAATTTGGCTAGCTCTCAGGATCGGGTGATTGCCAGTTGCTAATTTCAGCTGAAAATTGGCTGATAACAATATACAGCTGATCAATCCTTCCATCTCTAGACTGTATACCAAATATCCTTACATGAAGTCCTTAGAATTAAGTCAATGTACCAATGTCTGCCTCTTTGTAATATTTCAGTCATCTCAAGCTCTCAATGTCACAGTTTCTCCTGAGAAATGTATAGTGTCTGATATGTTTGTATTCAGGTATTAAGCCTCCAGTAATACTGCCAAGCCTCATCACAACACCTAGTGCCTCTACATCTTCAGTGTCCCCGGCTACAACACCTCTCTACACCATGACTGCCCCAGCAACAGAAGCAGCCAACACAACAACCCCTCAGACCACTCCAAAGCCTAGTAGTGTAATTACTACAGCTGCTGTCACACACACTTCTGCACGGTTGCCTTTACCAAGCACTACTTCTATGGCAGAGGAAATTGTAACAACTGTGAAAACATCTGCCTCCTCCACAAACCCATTCATTTCAACTTCCAAAACCACTAAAACACCTAGCACTCTTACCCCGCTTATCACAATTAGGACAAGGACAGCTTCTGCCTCAGCCTTGCCACAAGTAACTACAACTTTAAGACCAACAGTGACTTCTTCACCATCTACAATGACCAGCTCTACTATAGCCTCCAGTCCAGCTCTACCTCTTAGTTCTACAGAGCATCCTAGTACAGCAAGTGCACCTCCTGCTCTCTCAGTATCTACAAGCACAAGTACCACTGAGACAACTTCCCCCACATTCCGAGTGTCACCCCTTGACACTACCAGCACTGAATCTGCCACAATCCCACAGCTTTCCACTATTACTGCCAGAACTACAAAGCCCATTCTGCTCTCAACAGAGAGTGTAGAGCCTTTTAGTGCTGCAACCTCTCCAATAATCAAAGCACCTGCATTAGAGTTGAGTACTTCTTCCACCTCAGCACGTACAACTGTGTCTGCTCCATTACACACAATCACTGTCACGCTGTCTTCAACCACTCCATCACATTCCACAGAGTTCACCACAGCAGTCAGCGCATTCAGCACCTTGAAAGCAACTCCAGTGAGTGCCACTGAAACCAGAGAACCTTCAGTGGCACACATCACTGAGAAAACTATGCCTACTTCCTCCACTGTGGCAAAAACATCCTCAACTCTCCCAGTGCAACCCACAGAGACATTGCTTTCAACTCAAACCACATCCTCTGAGCCTGTGACTACTAAGTCAGAGCATCCTACAACTTCCAAAACATTACCTGTATTGCCAGAAGATGTCCAGCCAACAACTCAAATGACAACAGTGTCTTCTGTAGTCCCTACTGTAGAAACCACAGGAATAATGACTTATGAGCCAGTGCATACACTCTATACCACACTCAGACCCTGGTCTCCTGGTGTCCCAACCTCTGAGAAGACTTTACACTCAACCACTTCAAGGACAACACAGACCACCTCCACTCTGTCTGTTCCAGTAGAACCTTTTCAAACCATTCTCAGCACAAGTGACTCAGGGCCTTCTCTAGCTACAAGCATCACTGTTCTTCCTTCACCTACATCAGATATCATGTCAGCACATTCGCCCACTCATCTGACAACATCCAGAACGTCTCCAGTGGTGAGCACTGCTAGTATATCTACAACAGGCTCCACAGGGTCCAGCTCCAGTCTATTCACATTGACATCATCAGTCTCTGCTCACAAAAAAGAGGTATCTACTTCAGTTCCTGTTGAGACAGAGACGATGTTTCATACTTATACACCAGCATCGACCACAGTTGTGGTGTCTACTTCAGCATCCACAGTGGCAACAGAAACACAAACGACAGTTTCAGCCACCACCATCAGCAAAGTTGAGCCTGCCATTACAACTGAAGAACCTCGTCCAACTTTATCAACCACAGAAAGATCTGTCACCTCCAGCACATCCAAGTTCAGCTCTGTCACAGTCCAGCCTACAACAGAGACAACTCACATCCTCCCTCATACTGATGACAGAACTGCTACTATTGAATCCATGCAGTCATCATCATCATGGTCAGCTCCATTGTCCACATCCTCCACATCACATTTCAGAGAGACTTCACCCACAACAACAACAGTGATCACGCCAATACCTGATTCTGTCTCAACCACAACACAAGAAACTCCAGGAGTCACGTTGACAACACACATTTCTCCTCAAACTGTCACTGAAAAACCCACAACAACTACATCTACATGGACAATACCTTCTACCTCTGCTTCATTGAAGACCACAGAGCCTATTTTCCCAGCTATCCCTTCAAGTTCATTCTCTACTATACCTACAACAGTTATAATACCTCACACGACTGTACACACTACACAGACTGACTCTACCACAGCATCTGTCAGAGTTACATCAACCGCCAGTCTTGGGGTGCCATTTGATACAACTGCTGCCTCTGAAAGTTCTACCTCTTCTACAATTTCTTCATCAGAACAGCCACTTGATTGGCTGACATTGGAAACACAAAAGACCACAGAACAGACACCTGACCTTGAGACAACCCAAATAGCCACCTCTGTGTCAGCAATATCAACCACCTCTCTACATGTGCCCGAGACAGAGAAGGAGACGTCTACAGTTTCAGGAGCAGCTGACACCAAAATGTGCACCGTAAGTCTGACAAACTGACCTGTACATAGTCTTATTGTGTTTTTACACTGAGTAGGATGGCAGTTTCTTCAATTTTCTTGCAATTTCCTGAAAACCAGTGGCGAATGAACCATTCTCACCAGTACCAAGCAGGCCAAACTAAGATATTTATTTGGAGTTTTCCAGGTGCTGTTCCTAAAAACTTTATGGAGCTAGAAAGAAAAGCTGCATTAATATAAAACCTAAAGCATGAGAAATGATGTGCCCATCACATAGCATCCAGAGAACTTGCATACTTTTATGGTTCTGTTATGCAATGAGAAATAGGTACGGGTGTTGGGGCAGGGAATGGATCATTCTGGGTTTGATTTAGTAAGTATACCTTTGTGCACCTCACTGCATAGTGAAAAACCGTCAGTAGATATTTGGGTACTTGCTCTTTTGCTACTAACGTCCATTCAAAAGACTTTTGACTTTTTTGACATAGATATGATTTCACACAAACTATGTTAAACAGGGTTCCCGCGGGGTCTTAAAAAGTCTAAAATTCAAAACTTTAAATTTAAGGCTTAAAAGGTCTTAAAAACAGACAGATATCCATCCAAGGTCTTTAGTTAAAATTATTAAAGTCTTAAATTTTTACTTTTAATTCCAGAGAAGCGTAGTCTAATCAGAAGTTAGTTTTGCTAACATCTACTAAATACATCAATGTAAATGTAGTTCTGTGTTCTGTGTTTCTCGGGGGGGGGGGGGGGCTACTGGTGTGGGAACTACAAATCCCATGATAACACATCGGTGAATACACTGTTGCCAACTTTCGTTGCTATATTTAGCAAGTTTTCTAACTTTTTTATTTCCAAAAAAGTGACTAGCGACAAATCTAACGACTTATCTCGGTGTTATTGGATATGGTGTTATGTTTGTGCCACAATTCTGAGTGTGCGGATATGTTGAGCGAGCAAGAAGATTTTTGCACGCACATGAACTCAATATTGTATACAAATCTCTCCTGCACGTTCAACCTTTCTCTCTGGCTAATTGAGAATGACATAAAGAAGTCAAATGCCCTGAGAAGGGCATACAAAGACAAGCTTGCGCAACTTAAAGCCCTTGAAACTGAGATTGGTAATAAAAAAGAACTTGGACATATATAGAGTGCACTGAAAAAAATCATGTGTTGGATTTACTTTAAAAAATCAAGGCAATGTTTTGCACCAATTTTTTAAAGTAAATTCAACTTGATGAATTTTTAAGTAAGTTCAACTAAAAATATTTTGTTACACCAACTCAATTGTATTAGGTTAATACAACTTAATATTAAGTCAGTCTAACTCAAAGAAATCAAACTCAATTTACATATTTTTATTTACAGCATTTAGCAGACACTTTTATCCAAAGCAACTTACAATTGGGGGTTAGGTGCCTCTCTCAAGGGCACTTCAGTCGTGACCTGCCTGGGGATCAAACTTACGACCTTCAGGATACCAGTCCAGATCCTTAACCACTAGGCCACAGTTGCCCCGTTTTCACCATAATGTATTATAAATGTAAAAATGGACTTGTGCAAAATGTATTACTTGAATATAATTGTATTAATTTGCACTTAATCTGAATATGAAGATGGGTCTGAGGAACTGAGTTTATGTTTTCAATTTCTAATTTTTTTAGGAATTAAAAAAACTTTCATTGTTGATGTCATTGTTGATATATGAGTTAGGAATGTATTAATCCATTTTTACATTTATAATACATTATGGTGA
>BRDA01058241.1:3262-14125 GCA_036984385.1 Crenuchus spilurus
TAGTCGTCGAGTTTGGTAGTGTCTGACGTCTTGGACGTGTGACATTAGTAAATCAGCTCCTAGAGTCTGAGACACACAGTCCAAGCTGCCTGAAGTCCAGTGTGCAGGTTCTGCAGTCTGTGATGGTTTGAGCTGCTGATGTTGGTCCACTGTGTTTAAGATTAAGATTAAGATGAACGATTGTCAATGTGATTTTCACACAGCTGAATTTGACCTCCGCATTTAACCCATTCGTGCAGTGAAACACACACACACACTAGTGAACACACTAGGCTGTGAGAATTTGTGCCTGAAGCAGTGGGCAGCCCTTATCCACCAGTGCCCAGGAAGCAGTTAGGGGGTTAGGTGCCTTGCTCAAGGGCACTTCAATGCTGTCTGGGGATCGAACCAGCGACCTTCTGGTCACAAGACCAGATCCTTACCACTAGGCTATGGCTGCCCCCAAAAAATGAAGTGGGATCACTTGGTCCAAAGTCAACACCTACCAGCAGATTTTACAGCACTTTATGCTTCCATCTGCTCACAAGCTTTATGGAGATGCCCAGCAGCTGCCCACAGTGCCAACACTAGTACTGCCCATGATATATTATTGACATATACTACTGAACATCATATACATATTACTGTGACAGATTGACCAACTCATGAGCTATAGATCATAATGATCAACATTCAAACAAAAAGAACTGAAATGTAAGACTTTATGAGTAATAAATATAAAATATGACAGTTTACCTAAATTAAATTATAAACAAAAATGCACCATTTTCTAATTTTTAATGTATGACTGTATGAAGTCTTTTAGTCGTATTTGAAGATGAAGCTCACTAATCTCCATGAATAACTCTTTAGGCGTATATTCAGTGATTGTCAGACTGGAGCCCAGAGGTGAAGCCAAAAGTACAGCAGAGCTGTACCTGTCAGGGAAAGGTTGGTAACTCATTAGACCATCAGTTAAGATTTACATAATGTTCTGTTCCAGCACGGTCTGTAACTCTTTTCTACTGTACCTCCTTTCACAGACATTGATATAGGAATTGTACCTTATGGTAAGTAATTTAAGAGAAAGGGCTCTTCATTAATAACAAACCAGCACCATTCTTTATGAATATACAAAACCTCCAAACAAGCCATTTCAGCTGATATTTAAAACCCTCAGATATCCCAGATTCATCAATACAAGTCCCTGACGCACCGTCTGCATTTACCATCGAAGGTAAGAAAGGGTCTTCAAAAGTAATCTCGCTCTAAATCATCTTAATCCCAAATGGAATATGTTCACTAATCAAATTCTTTATTTTGAAAGCTGAAACCTCTGAAGAATACTATCATTATGAAGAAAAGGTGGAAGTACAAGGTATCATATGGACTTGGACGCTAACAACTAACTCTTTATTTTTCAAAATCCATCCATTTTAAACATCTGAGCACATGAGTGCTAACAACAGTGATCTTCATCATCTTTAACATCCATCCATTCAACTTCAGATGTGCTCATTAACAAGATACTGTCAACTCACCAGTACACCACACTTTGTTTTTGTTTCAAAATAATAATCATAATAATAACAATGGCACTTAAGACTGTATTAAGCATTAGTACATGCTTGAAATGATCAAACAATCAGACTTTATTAAGAAAAGTTCTTATTGGATAATAAGATAAGATTTTTATTATCCCACATGTGGAAATGTGCATTGTTACAGTAGCATATACAATACTACAGATATAAATAATAAATACATCATTAGAGCTTAGTTCAGGTTTACTTTTATGTTGAGTTAATATTTATAAACACATGAATTAATCATTGAATAAAACTTAATACCGTCTTAAGTATTGTTAATAGATGTATCTTTATTGTAATGTGTTACATCATCATCATAATAATAATCATAATCATAATAATAATAATCATAATAATAATAATAATAATAATAATAATAATAATAGTAATAATAATAATTTGGGGATATTTCACACAGTCAAACCTGTCCAATGGGAAAAGCAGCAGGACATTCCGAGTGGAAAATCCTCAGTGTTAGTCTTATGTTAACTGGGTAAACTGAGAAGTCCTGCTTTGTGGAATATTCCCCAGGTTTTGTTTTATTTTCATATTTTGTAACAAATTGTTATCCTTCACCAGAGTTTGAGTTCAGGACAGAGGAGAAGGTAGTAGAGGAGATCTCTGTCACAGGTATCACTGAGAGCTTTTCATTCTGGTTCATAATGACAAACTAACCCTCATTTCCTCTTTTCAGCACCGCCACAAGCTGTCTGTTCTCTGAAAATGTCATCTTTTCATTATTAACATCAATCTTACCACTCTGTCCATGCCTTTAAGGTCTGTGTGTCTGTGTCAGTTATGTTTCATGTGTGTTGTTTAGCCCTTCCACCACTACAGTGGTCATCAGTGTATACATCATTCTCTTATATTTGTATTGGTGTAATGTTGTAATTTCAGCCTCTGTAATGGATGTCATTAGAAAATTCTGTAGTGCACCACCCGGTGGTCAGCCATTGCAAGTGCAATTAAACACATGGTGAACAGAAGTGGCTGAATGACTGAAGGGAGTATACATGTGATAAAAATGTGCATAAAAGGGTTAATGAGTTAAAAATATGTCTACAGTGATTGTCTACACTTCATATGTGTTGTCATCATATCTGTTTTTTCTTCTTGTGCAATTGACAGAACATAAGTGGTGTTTTCAGCTATTTGAAGTATATTCTCTTTCTCAGCAGCTCTGAGGATCCCTGTGGAAGAGACTGTAGAGAGAAAAGCCCTAGGAATGAGAGAAGAGGTTCCAGCCAAAGGTACACAGAGAACATTGGCTGCAATGGCTTTCTGCTGAGACCTGCTGTTGTTATCTTCATCTTCTAGATATTTCACATATACTGCCAGTTAATGTGCTTTGCTGCTTATGTAATGAATGTGGACATTTTGTGTTATTCTATGGGTTGAATATGTATCGTATGCAAATACTGTAAGCATACTGTCTTATTAGATGTCCTTTCTAGATGGTGTTAAGTCTTAATGGTGTCCTCACTGTCTATAATAGATGTTCACTGTGATGTCTCCTAAATCTTCAGTAGTTCTCATGCATGACTGTTCCCAAAGTTTTGATCTAACATAGTAATTGTTCTTCAAGTTCCTGAAGCTGTCGAGAAACGAGAGGAGAAGCCTAAACTCGTTGAGGAGCAAGAAATAGCACCATCTAGAGGTATACATGTGTCTTAAGTGTTGTGTTCAGTATTGTAAGTACTGTGTACACTTTGTTTGTATATCTTATGTTTGTCACTATTATGTTATGGTCACAATAATGGCCATCTGTGGAAATGAATCGTAGCTTGTATGTAACTATATGAACATTTTTTCAAGTTCCTGAACCTAAGAAACCTGTGGTGGAAGAAATCGTACCAATAAAAGTGAAAGAACCAGAACGTCCTACACCAAAAGGTACAACTGTGAATGTTCATGTCTCAGTTAATGTCCTACTCTTCTGTCAAAGTTGTGTTGGCTATTCAACATGTGTCCAGTGTGAGATTTGTGTCAGGGTCTCATATGTGCCTCGTATGTCCTTGGACCTGTCTTGTTTGACTAACAAAATGTTGACTTTTTACAGCATTAAATTGTTATATATATTTAAAAAATGTCTTCTTCTGAAATCTTAAAAGAACGTGAAGAGAAACCTGCACCTCAGCCAACTCCAGTGACTCCTAAGAAAGGTATTGTCTGTCTGTAGTATTTATGTTGACCTCTTTTAACAACAGGTCTCAGTCTGTTCATCTTTTGTGAAAATACATTGATTTTGTGTCTTTGTGACTGTTTACTAGATGTTATTAACAGTATATGTTATACAGTATGTTTGCTGTTTCCCTTTGTGTGATTTTGCTGTTATCTGTTTATTTGTGATGTTTGTGTTTACCTCTTACATTGTGTATACATCTGTTTATGTTGTTAATGTGTTGTCAGTCTGATGGAGTCTGATGATGTGTCTGTTTTACTCTGTAAAGTGTAGTTTTTAGTCAATTCTGTTGTCCAGTTTTCTTAAAGATACTCTTGTCAGGAATGTTTGATGTCTTCAAAAGTATTATATTCCCTAATTTCTGATAACTTTATTTTGTATTGCACAACAAAGTGCCAGAACATGTAGCTCCTGTGGTTCCAGAGCTGAAACCCCAAGAGCCAACTCCCAAACCAGCCAGAGTAGCTGAACACAAACCAGAACCTGTAGCTCCTGTGGTTCCAGAGCTTAAACCAGCCAGAGTAGCTGAACCCAAACCAGAACCTGTAGCGGTGACTAAACCTGAGCCTACACCCGAGGTCAAGCCTGAAGTGAAACCTCCATCTAAAGGTAGAGTCTGTCTCCTCAGATAAGCTTTGTCTTTAGTCTTAAACCTTTTGGATCTTTATTGTTTGCTGTAAATCTGCTTGTTGCTTCATGTTTGTCCTGCTTCCGGTTTGGAAGTGCATCTTCTGTGTCACTGTCTGTACTGAAATGTGAATTAAGAACAATATTAATGTTCTATTAAGCTCCTCTTGACGCCAAGAAACCAAAACCAACTGAAGTAGAACCACCAAGGCCAGTGCCAGCCAAACCAGAACCAATCATCACGGTTCCTAAGGAAGTAGCCCCAAAAGGTATTTGGTCCTTATATTGCTGTGTGTGGTTGTTGTATATGTGCCTGAATGTTTCTCAGCCACGCTCTTGACTCTCAGTGGCATTTTGTTCATTTATTGTCTTTGTCTTGTGTTTCTTGTACCTTTAATCTGGTACTTGACACAAATACAAACCAGATCTTCCCTACCACCAAACATTCAGCAAACACATTTACTGTTTGTGCACACACTCTTACATGCACTCACTGCATGTCTTGATGCAGAATGAACTGAGTCTGTTAATGTAAACTAGAGCTCTTTTAGTGTAAATGCCTCTTCTGAAACACTGTTTTGTCAAACTCTTAAATCAGTGCATTTTAAAGCATTGTTCTTAACTTGAATGTTCTTTTAATATATAAGAGCCATCCAAGAAGCCAGAGCCTAAACTTCAGGTCAGACCTGAACCCAAACCTGAAGTGAAGATTGAACCTAAAGCTGCGGTTAAGCCGGAGCCAGAACCAAAGGTCAAACCTGAACCTAAACCTGAGGTAACGCTGGAGCGTAAACCTGATGTCAAACCTGAAGTGAAGATTGAACCTAAACCTGAGGTTATTCCAGATACTAAACCTGAGGTCAAACCTGAAGTGAAGATTCAACCAAAACCTGAGGTTAAGCCTGAACCAAAACCTAAGGTCAAACCTGAACCTCAACCTGAAGTGAAGATTGAACCTAAACCAGATGTTAAGCCAGAGCCTAAACCAGTGGTCAGACCTGAAGTGAAGGTTGAACCTAAACCTGAGGTTAAGCCAGAGCTCAAACCTGAGATCAAATCTGAATTGAACATTGAGCATAAACCTGAGGTTAAGCCAATGTTTAAACCTGAAGTGAGGATTGAACCTAAACCTGAGGTTAAACCGGAGCCAAAACCAAAGGTCAAACCTGAACCTAAACCTGAATTGAAGATTGAACCTAAACCTAAGGTTAAGCCAGAGCCTAAACCAGAGGTCAAACCCGAAGTGAGGTTTGAACCTAAATCTGAGGTTAAGCCTGAGCTTAAACCTGAGATCAAACCTGAAGTGAACATTGAACCTAAATCAGAGGTTAAGCCAGAGCCTAAACCTAAACCTGAGGTCAAGCCTGAACTGAAGATTGAAACTAAAACTGAGGTTAAGCCTGAGCTTAAACCTGAGATCAAACCTGAAGTGAACATTGAACCTAAATCAGAGGTTAAGCCAGAGCCTAAACCTAAGCCTGAGGTCAAGCCTGAACTGAAGATTGAAAGTAAACCTGAGGTTAAGCCTGAGCCTAAACCTAAGGTCAAACCTGAATCCAAACCTGAAATCAAAATTGAACCTAAACCTGAGGATACGCCTGAGCCAAAACGTGAAGTGAAGATTGAACCTAAGCCTGAAGTTAAACCAGAAGTTAGGCCTGAACCTAAACCCGAGGTCAAGCCTGAGCCTAAATCTGAGCTGAAGCGGGAAGCCAAGCCTGCAGTAGTAACAGGTAGTGTTTATTCTTCAGTTTCTGTGTTAATCTTCTTACTGGCTGTGTGTTGCTGTAGTGTTTGTCCAGCTTCCAGTGTGGAAGCATCTCTTCTGTCACTGTGTCTACTGTAATGTGTAGCTTCTAAATGTGAACTAAAACCAAAATAAATGTCATTTTAAGTTGTGGAGGAAGACAAACCAAAACCAATTCAGCCTGAGCCACCAAAGGCAGTACCATCTAAAGCTGAACCAGAACCAGTCATTGTGGTTTCTAAGGACATAATCTCACAAAAAGGTATTAGTTCATGTTTTTTCATGTCTCTGTTATTTTGTGCATATGCTTGTGTTGAGTTGTCTTCTTGTCTGCCACGCTCTTGAAGGAAAATCACACCTAGTGGCATTGTGTTGATGTATTGTTGCTGTCTTACGTTTCTTTTATCTTACACTAACTCTTAAATCAGTGCAGTTTGAAGCATTGTCTTTAATCTGAACATTCTTTCAAAGTACAAGAACCTTCTAAGAAGCCAGAGGCCCCAACATTTAAACCTGTTATACCAAAAGAGGAAGAGAAAGAAGAAATAACACTCTTCATGAAAGATATCGCACCAGTTCTCAAGGTGAAAACCAATGAACAACAAGCTGAGGTTCCTCTTAAAGAAGTCACTCCTGCTCTCAAAAAAGAAGACAACAAGGACATGCTACCCAAGAAGAAAACAGACGAACCTGCTCTTAAAGAAGATGAGGTTTTACCTCAAAAGAATGATACAACCTTTGAGCCTAAACCAAAGGTTAAACCTGAGAAAACACCTGAAATCAAAACTAAAGTTAAAGATGAACCTACTGTTAAAAAAGAAGTTTTAATTCAAAAGAAAGATGTAACCTTTGAGGCAAAATATGAAATCAAACATGAACCTACGCTCGAAATTAAATCTGAGCTGAAACATGATGTCAAGCCTGAACCTAAACCTAAAGTCAAAGATCAATTGATTCTTAAAGAAGAAGAGACATTGCCTCAAAAGAAAGGTGCAACTAAACCTGAAGTTAAATTTGAGCCTGAGCAAAAGCCTGTGGTTCATGCTGAGCCAAAACATGAAATCATGCCTGAGTCTAAACCTGAGGTAAAGCTTTTGTCAAAACCTGAAGTTAGGTATGAAGCTAAATCTGAGTTTGAGCTTGAACCAAAAACTGGGGTTAAACTTGAGTCAAAACCTGAAGTCAAACCCGAATCTAAACCTGAGGTCAAAACTGAACCTAAATCTTTTAAACTTGAGCCTAAACCTGAGCTGCATCCTATGATTAAGACAGAGCCTAAACCTGAAGTGAAAGCAGAAACTAAACCCATGGTCAAGCCTGAGCCTAAAGCTGAGATTAAACCAGAACTGAAACCTAAAATCAGACCTGAGACTAAACCTGAGGTAAAGCATGTAGAAAAACCTGAAAGTTCATTTGAGATTAAACCTGAGGTCAAACCTGAGCCTAAAATTGAGGTCAAACCTGAACCTAAACCTGAGTTGAAACCAGTGGATAAGCCTGAGCCTAAACCTGAAGTCAAAGCAGAAACTAAACCCAAGGTCAAGCCTGAGCCTCCACCTGAGATTAAACCAGAACTGAAACCTAAAGTCAGACCTGCACCTAAACCTGAGGTAAAGCATGTAGAAAAACCTGAAGGTTCATTTGAGATTAAACCTGAGGTCAAACCTAAGCCTAAAATTGAAGTCAAACCTGAACCTAAACCTGAGTTGAAACCAGTGGATAAGCCTGAGCCTAAACCTGAAGTCAAAGCAGGAACTAAACCCAAGGTCAAACCTGAGCCTAAAGCTGAGGTTAAACCAGAACTGAAACCTAAAATCAGGCCTGAGCCTAAACCTGAGGTAAAGCATGTAGAAAAACCTGAAAGTTCATTTGAGATTAAACCTGAGGTCAAACCTGAGCCTAAAATTGAGGTCAAACCTGAACCTAAACCTGAGTTGAAACCAGTGGATAAGCCTGAGCCTAAACCTGAAGTCAAAGCAGTAACTAAACCCAAGGTCAAACCTGAGCCTAAAGCTGAGGTTAAACCAGAACTGAAACCTAAAGTCAGGCCTGAGCCTAAACCTGAGGTAAAGCATTTAGAAAAACCTGAAAGTTCATTTGAGATTAAACCTGAGGTTAAACCTGAGCCTAAAGTTGAGATTAAACCTGAATCTAAACCTGCAGTCAAGCCTGAGCCTAAAGCTGAGTTTAAACCTGAATCTAAACCCACAGTTAAACCTGAGCCTATAGTTGAGGGTAAACTTGATCTGAAACCTAAAATCAAGCCTGAATCTAAACCTGAAATCAAGCCTGTGCCAAAAAGTGAAGTTCAGCTTGAGGCTAAACCTATACCTGGGTTTAAGCCTAAGTCTGAGATTGTTTCACTTAAAAGGGAGCAGATGGAGGTGACAGCTGGAGTAGAAGTTATCCTGCATCAGAAGGAATTAGTTTTGTCGTCTTTAGAAGAAGAAACTTTACAAAGAGAAGATCGTCTACCCTCAGAAACAGAAGTCATGCCTCAGGAGACTGAGGCAGCTTTACCAGAACAAGAAGAAAAGGAGAAAGTTACTGTGCTGAAGAAAGAAGAACGTACTCTTATTAAGAGAGGCAGAGACATTCCTGCAAAAGGTACAAAGGCAATAGAACTTCATTCATATCTTTCTTTATGTGTTGGTTTCTGTATGATGTTAAATGTTGTCTCTTGCACTCTTTCACACAATCGTAAACTCTTTTCACTCGTTAGAGTGATTTCTTATCTGTACCAGTCTGTGTCATAACGTCACCTAATAGACGTTTAAATGTTTTAAGTTCTAATGGAGCTATCAAAGGAAGAGGTACCAAGAAAACCGGACACAGGCTTTGTCACTCCAGTTGAGGATGAACAAGCCAAAGGTATAACATAACCATCTTCTTCTGTAACCTCTTTCAGTCTGTGTTCTTTGTTCTTTGGCCATATAGGTTCTTGTGTGTTCTGTTTGTCTGTGCTATGAATGTATACTGATACAATGTGCTCCACCACAAACTGTACAGAACATACAAGCTGATCTACACGAATACAGATGTTGTTAGGCCATATTCAAATGAACAGAAACATAACCTGCATTGTGTCCAAAAGTTTGTGGACACCCCCTCTAATGAATGCATTCAGCTACTTTAAGTTGATGTACAAATACACACACACAGCTTTTCTAGTCCCTGTAGAGAAGTACTGTTTAGAATAGGATTAAACATGAGCGTGTCTAATGCCAGATGTGGGCTAGAGGACTCTAAAGCCCCCCCAGCATTGTGTCCTCTGCTCATCCAGTACTTTTGGGATGAGTTGGAGTTGTGGATGAGGTGGTGGTGGTGAGCATCCAATATTCTGACACTCTTGTGGCTGAATGCAATCAGATCCTTATAGCAGTTCTCCAACATCTAGTAGAAAGCCTAACCTGGACTGTAGAGACTCAAACAAAAGCAGGATTAACTCTTTTTAGTACCACTGATTTTAGAAGAAACAGGTGTCCCAATAAGTTTGTGTATCGTCTTATCAGATTTGGTCCTAATAGTGATCTTTATATGCTGCTGTACAGTGGCTTGTCCAAGATCTAATGACATTCAGGGAGTAGTCCCTTCCTCAAATATTTTACTTTCACTTTTCAAAACAACCCATAAGCAGTGCTTAAACCATGCCCACTCTGCTGTAGCAAGACTACAAACAATCGTTTGTGATTTGGTATTAGCAGCACAAATATAATCTTTGACAAGCTTCTTATTTTCTTCTGTTGCTGCGTGTTCTTCTATATTCAGAGCATGAGGAACCTGCCCATCTCAAGAGCTTAGAAGTTAAATCCTCAGTGATTCCAGAGAAATCTTTAATGGAAATCTTTTCATATGAAGAAGATAAGTTGGATATTCCTTCCATAACAAGCGAAAAACAAAAGAAAGATGATGAAAATGTTTCAATAAACAGAGAACAGAAAAGTATAAAGGCTGGCGATCAAAGAAGAATGACGCTGAGTGATGGACAACAGCATCCATTAACAGAAAAAGTAGACATGCAGTCTAGTAAAACCACCAAACCTGAGAAAAGGGCTCTAATCGATAAGTCAGCAGATCAAACAACTCAACCCAGTTTGTCCAAAGAAGTTTCTATTGACGTAATGGAGGATGTTAATCTAGATGAAACTACTGCTGTTTCACTGGAAGAAGAAACCGTTTTATCAGATCAGGAATTAGTATCACCAAAGAAAGACAGTAATTTTATTACAGTAGACAATTTGATCCATCGAGATGAAGAGCATGTCTCAGAGGGACCAGAAGATTTACCTACAGAAAGTTCTTTTAGTGAAATCTGTAGATCTGTAGAGGTAAAGTCACTGCCTCAATTTGAACAATCAGATATAACTACAGAGCGATCTCAAGCAATACCTACACAAGACCAGCGTGTACGACCTCTCAAACACTTTAAACGTACAAATACTCACCTGTCTGCAGAAGAAACTCATCATCCTGAAGCAGTAGCATCACAAGCAGACATTAAGTACACCGAAATGCATCCACCTGAAGATGAGTCTTACATCTTACAACTTCAAGGTTTTTCAACGATTGACGATACTCTCAAAGTGAGAGTTTCTGATCAGAAATCATCAGAAGAGCTCTTGCCACATCACAAAGATAGAGACATCATAACAGATAAGAAAAGAATGGCAGCGATTAAACAAACCAAAGCTGTAGAACCACCACAGGAAGAGTCTGTGACAAAGGCAGGGTTAGAAGAG
>BRDA01058245.1:0-13094 GCA_036984385.1 Crenuchus spilurus
GAGAGAGAGAGAGAGAGAGAGAGAGAGAGAGAGAGAGAGAGAGAGAGAGAGAGAGAGAGAGAGAGAGATTTCCTGTTTCCTGAAGTGAGAGTCTATATGTAAGTGGAATGGGCTTGGCTTAACATCCCTTCAAAATAGATTTAAATACAGAGTGTGAACCACAACGAGGTCAGTGGCTGATCCACACTCTGTGGCCATGCCTGGGAAGGCTGGGAAAGTCTTCTGTCTCGCAGCTCCTCTCCTACATGGTGTACCATCACATGAGGAACAGGCAGGAAGGCATCTGAAAGTAGTACTTGAAACTGGATCCATTTATTCACTGGGTTTGGACATAATATCTCAAGTATTTGTCAGGCTTGGGTCAGATCAGATATCTCATTTGGGTTTCTGCTAGGTTGCCTCCCACCCCCAGAATCTGGCAAAGTGGAGACATTTGTGCACTTGGCATCATCCGTCTAACAGTGTGGTCCATGAGGCAGCATTATGTAAAGTTTATCCAGATTGAAAATATTAGGGATTTTGTTCAAATCCATTGGTTAATTCATTTATGCTGTATGTATGCAAAATTATTGGGACACCTGCATATTCTTCTGAAATTAAGGGTATTAATAAGAGTCCTGCTTTTGCTGGTTTTCTACTAGATTTTTGGCCATTGCTGTAAGGATTTGATGGTGTTCAGCAACAAGAGTGTTAGTAAGGTCACATGTTGAATGATAACCATTACAGAGAACACAGTTCCACTGCTCCACAGCTCAATGCCTTATACCCTTCTAACCCACACCTGGCATTAGGCATGGTGCCAACTGGTTCATGTTTATCTGCCCCAGAGAGTCCTATTCTATTGTCAGAACTTCTCTACAGGGACTAGACAAGCTGTGTGTGTGCGCATCTGTGTCAGCAATGGGTGCAACTTAAAATAGCAATTAGAAGGAGTGTCCACAAACATTTGAATGTATAGTGTATCTAGGAGCCCATTGATGACTGTGTACTTCATGTGTGAATGAATTAAGACATGAATTATGGTGAGAAACGAAAAAATGATCAGCTCAAAAACCTTCAACCTAACAGAATTTAACACTAAGCTGGTGTTCTGTGTGCTTTATATTATGGAAACAGGAAAAATGCTGCACCCATTGCTGACACAGTTATGCAAATGTATTCACACAGCTTGTCTAGTCGCTGTACAGAATTGATACCAGTAAAATAGGTCTCTCTGGAGCAAATAAACATGAGCCTATTGGCTCCATGCCAGCCATGGGTTAGAGAGGTATGATCAGTATTGAGCTGTTTGAATGCAATCAAATCCACACAGCAATGCTCCAAATTAGTAGAAAGCCTTTGCTGCCCTATAGAGAAAGTTACTCCAACAAAGGCTGGATAAACTCTTTTTAATACCCTTGATTTTGGAAGAAACATCCTATGTTTTGGAGTCCCAGTACTATTCCATATAGTGTTTATCCTACTGTCTGTATGATAAATATCCTGTTGGCTAAATCCAACAGATGCTTGTTTTTAAAAGTGCACATTTTAGTAGTTGTGGTGTAGTTGGTTTGTAACAAAATTTCAGGCCCGGTTAAAGCTTTAGTGTGAGCAACCAGGTCCACCCTGGTACATGAGATAAGTAGCATAAAGCTGCTTTTCTCCCTGAAGTATGGTGTAAGTCACATTCTTGAGAGTTTTTGTCAAAGCCAGCAGGTTTGAAGTTGAAAGCCCTAGTGACACATCCTTCCTGCTGTGTGCATGCCAAATCTAGCCCCTCAAGCTTTGGCACGTATACTGTTCAGTTTATTGCCAGTCTCGGTAACTTCGGCTTTGACATTGTTGTGGGGCACAGGACTGCGTGCAAACACACAATCCAGCCCAGCCTCCAGCTGGCTCAGACATGTTTATTCATCTGATAGCTGCCCCATGTCTTTGTATAGCTAATGTCAAATGAACCGTACAGCCAGAGGTAGGCAGGCTAAACATATAGAGCTGATTTATTGGGATTTGTCAGCTGTAATGTGGAGTTCCCTATAAATACTGATGGTCTGGAGTTTAGGAGCACTGCATTTGGTGAGTGTTTTGATAAGGTCAGTGGTTATCTCACAAATATCCTCCACAGTTTAATGGAGCATTTGAGGTTGACCAAAATGTTTATTTAAAAAGCAAACTCCAGCCCATTATTATTGCTTATCGCTGTTACAAAAACACCCACGGCTTGTAATGTGGTCTCCAGACCACAGGCAATGGCAGAGCAGAGCGCTGCAGATCTTTTGTGTGAGAACGTCTTTCTGTGTGAATCTCTCCCTGACCTGCAGGCCTTTGCCAGGCAGAATGGGGCACATGTGCATGGGAGCTTTACAGCGTACTTTTCTAATCATTTCTTCTTCAGCTGGGGGACTTCTGCTGGAAGCTTTCTCTCTCCCTCTCCTTCTCTGTCTCTTTCTGACAAAACACGCCATGAGACTGCACAGCTCTAAAGACCTGTTTACTCAGTGGAAGCACCGCTCTAGCTCTGTTCTGTAGAGTTGCCCAAAGCCATTGTGCTGGGAGGAAGCTGGAGATGGAACAGGCTTAATGCACGATAGCAGCACTGGTACAGTCAGCATGAAGTGAAGAGCTGGAGGAAGAGCGTTCAGTGTTAGAACATGTAGCTGCATCAGCACAATTTCCTTATTCATGTATTAAGCATATTTTTATTATGACACACACACTTCAATGTGTAGAACGTCCAGGCAGTGTGATTGAATATGAGTCTGCATCAGCATCATTCAGCTATTAATGTAGAGTTTTTTTTCTTATAATTTTAGCAAGTGCATGCAAAGTGTTGAGTTATGCAATGACATTTCATGACGCCTCCTTTCTGCAGATCTGTGAAAGATTTAAACTCCCTCTCTTACTGAAAATAAGGAAATTTTCCACCATCTATCAAATAACTATTATTCTACATCTTTCTTCCCCTTGGCTGACAGTCTTCACCCACACCCCAATTTAACCTCACCCACACCCCATTTAACACACATGGTTCAAAGTCTCTCCTTCACTCTAACCACTTTGTTACATGACAGTCTTTTATCTGCTGTGCCAACATCTAACACTCAAGGATTGTTCATTATATTACTAGTATAATATGTTATTGTGCTCTTTCACTTGCACTATGCCATTGCTGCTATTACAGATTGCATATCATTTTCCGATCTTCTACTTAGATCTGCACTCCTGTAGTCCTTTTACTCAACCAACATTCTACACACGTGCATACAGTCTTGTGCTGCATTTACTGTTTTTATTTCTGGGCATTTGCCCAATTTACATGGTGTGTGTATTGTATCAGAGTTAGTATTGGTCAGTACTGTACTGTTTAGCCTCTTATCTACTGTGACTTTTATTACACCCTGAGGATTATTATTCAATAAATATTGCAAGACTGGTTTACACAGTGTGATAATTGGGGCAACTGCAGATATAACTGCAGATATATACTGTAGTATATCTTTTGTCATGAGTTAAGATTGGTGTACTTGGAATGCAGAATCTGACATACTCTGCGGCAGCCAATTTAGTGCTTGTGTGACCAGAGATGGAAGCGTGACCATCCTATGAAGCTTGTTTGAGCCACCAATGAAAAGACGTCTTTTGGTGACACAAATTTGACAAAACAACTACAAATACAGTCATGGTGAAATGTTTATAAAATGTGGATGTTCATAAATTTGGGCAACACCTTTGCCTTGGTGATCGTACAATTCAGTTATCATTGATTTTTTCCAGTTATTGTTCATCTGCCCAGTTTTCATTGGCGTGCCCATGTGACTTGTTGCTAATTTTGAGAAGACAAGCATCCACCCATGTGTCACTCACCCACACATTCGTTGTTCTGGCTTTGTTTCTCGCTGTTTTTCTGGCTTTGTTTCTTGTTGATATTGCTCAAAACAAACTAAAACATGTCACAATAAAGCAACGGCATGCAAAACAAGGGCTCCTGGCTAGACCACACCGCCATGCTCTAAAATGGAGCGTAAACCTGTAAGAGTGATGTTAAATGTTCGTTTATCCATTTCATTAGTCTTTTGTATTTATTTCTCATTGTGTTCTGTATGTAAAACTATAGTTATTCTATATAAAATATATTTTTTTTGTTAATATTTTGGAGTGTCTGGAACAGTTTAATTGGATTTACATTTTTTCTTATGGAAAATATTCATTTTGGTTATCAGACACTTTAGAATGAATTAATGATGAAAACCGAGGTTCCACTGTATTAGTATTATTATATAACATTCAAATTCCCTCAGATTGATTTTGCAGAATGAGCATTATGTACTGTACCATAGCGAATGACTACAAAGTTTTCATTTTGGGCTTTTTGAAGCATGCTTTTCATTGTCACTATTACGCCAAGGGCTGATTTCTATTTCCACAACCACATGGTTGTATAATGTTGAAGGAAAGAAGGAAGGATGAACCAGCTCTTTCACTGCACATAGGAATTTGATCTCTTTTATCTCATCAATACAGTGAGCACACATACATACACTAGTGAGCACACACACACACACACACACACACACTAAATAGTGGGCAGCCCCATCATCCCCCATCATCCACACCTGCCTTGCTTCAGCCATGTCCTTGATCCTTTGGTCCCAAACCTGCTTCTCTAACCTCAGAACAAGGCTGCTTTAGAACATGATGTGCATTGAACATAGTCGTTTTTCTTTAGTTGGTCTATCATTAGAGGTTTTTTGTTGGACAGTCTGACTTTAAAACATGATATTGAACAGTTTGATGCTGAATTCTGCAGAGATTTGTACTGGTATCGTCTTGTACACTCAGACATATTACAATCTCATAGGCCCAGTCAAATTTCACAGTGAAAGCTTTACTCTTCAGTTGTAGGATTTATGAATGAAAATCTGGAGCCACCTGTGGTTCAAAGGGCTTAACATGTTAATGTTACTGTTGCAGTCTATGTCAGGGTCACTGTGCTGTGTGGTCCTATTTAATATACTTTTATATACTTTTAATTGTATATTTGTACGTAGTTGGGATACAACTTAATTCAGATCTAAAAAGATCATTATTTTTTACTGGTGGTTTAATTCAAGATGAACCTATTGAAAGTTCATCTTGATAAGACCAGTGAACCTCATTAGGAAAACACAGAGTTGAGCAAGCTGTCAAAAAAAGAAAAACAAAGAACATTAGACCAAGCTTCTATTAATTCACTTTCTTGTAAACAAATCTGCTTCTGTGATTTCACAAGGATGGGGCTAAATGTCAAAAAAGACAAAAATAGAGAATTGTGTAGTGGATCTCTAACTCTTTGCAAAAAGAACTTGACAGGCACACTCTGCCTCGTTATTCTTACTCTTACTGTCAGTAAAGCAGAGATCAGAGGCAGGCAGTCATGCTGGGCATTTTAAACACACAGCACATTAAAGGTATGCGTGCATGTGCAGTCTTTACAGCCTGCAATAATTTTGGTCATTTACCTCAGAAGTGAAAAAGAAATTGGGGTGGTGAAAGTGTGTTTGCAAAATGCCAGCCTCTACCTCCCGCTGTTTTAAATGTTTCAGGCTGGTTGAACTGGTGCCTGGCACCTTCATTCATCATGTAGACCCATTCAGAGTGCACTGAGCTGTTCACTTGGCTCTGGACTCTGGGGTTGCCTTGTTTCTTTATATACTAAGTTTATCAATCTCCTCTCTTTGTGGACTTTCAGTCAATGTAAATGTAACTTATAGTAATGAAAGTCCTTGTTGGAACATTTGTCAATGCTGTGTAATATAATGTAAGAAAATGTTTGTGAACTTTTTGAAATTGGATTTCTGGATGATTTCTTCATTAAGGACTCCTACAATATCAGATCCTCTTTACAATCCTCCCAAGTCATCATAATGAATAAAGACAGGCTTAGTTATAACAACACAGTCATTTAATGTGCCATATCTACTGTATATGGAAAAGTAAACAATCCAGATAATTGAATAAGAAAGTTGACATATTGAAAAATGACATATGCTCCTTTGAAAAGAGTGTAATTATATGTTTCAATCAGCTCAGATATAGGTTTGACCTGTCTCACCATAAGAAAAAATACAAGCTTGATTAGCTGTACATGTTCAACATGACCTGGTTAAATGAGGTAATCTTGAGCTTACCACTGCCAAAACACCACATAGTGCAAATAAACCCATCCCAGCAGGAAGAGAACCTCATCACAATGTTGTATTAGCACTGTAAAAATGTAGACAACATTGCCTGAACGTTGACACAATGTCATGGTTGCTGGGAATGTTCTCAAAAAAGACAGAAAAACACCAGTTTTAAACTGAAACACTTTTGAAGTTTACATAAATATTCAAAAGTACTGCTCAGATTATTGTTTTTGAAAAAATGTGACTGAAGTTTACGTGTGTACACAGTTATGTTTTGATAAGATTTTGAATACCAAATAAAACTCTGTGAAGTATGGTGGAGGGAGTTTTGCAATGAAGTTATATCAATAAATGTCTGTGCTGTGCAGCAGAAATAAATCAACAATAAAGTATTTTAATAAGAACTGTAATAATTTTGTAACATTTTTAAAAATAAGAATTCTAATGTCTTTGAAATACTGTGATATGATCTGGTGAAAAAAGTAGAGATACTGTATCTCTTGGTCATTAGGCAGGATCGGTGAGTAGTAATATACGGCAGCTTGTAAGATTACCAGTATAGAAGTTTAAGCATGGGCAGTCATGTATTTTATATCAGTGACATTGGTTGCAATGTTCATTTTGTATGTAGTGTTTGTTTAAAAAATGTTTTTTTTTTTAAGTATTAACTTAAACGAAAGTCACATTATATGAGCCTTTCAAGTCTAAAATGGAGCACAAACTTTTGTCATAAGTGTCAACATCAGTGGTAATCTTGCATTGAGCAGCATTGTGTTTAGTTGCCTGAGTTTACAGCATGGCCTACAGTGTCCTGAGATGATTTGTTCTGTTTATTGCATGAAATCCAGCTGCATGTCTTGTTTGGATACACAAAGTACACCTGGCATATGTTCTCGGTGGAGGACACGTATATCAGGCCATGGCTATTGAGCATTGAGGTGTGGTTTTGCATCTCTAAACACCTGATATCCATCCCTTGCCGCAGGCAAGCAACCCACCCCTGCACCCCTGCCCTGTCTCCATGGCAACCCTGGGTGAATATTTCAAGGATGTGTTTTTCCCTCACTAAGCAAAACATGCTGACTCTAAAAGACTCTTTTATGACTTTTTGATCCGTATCAGAGCAGCACTGAAAATGGTAATGTTTTGAATACCCTCACTTGATTTCAGTTATAATGAGTTTTTTTGAAGTATGTTTACAGTGCAGTGCTTCATATACAGGTCCACTGCTTCTCTAACCTCATGTCGGGGAAGACCAATCTTAGCCTCGGGCATCCCTGAAATTGTATTTACCTCATAACTGTAAGTGAATCAGAACAAAAGGCTCCCTTGTTGACTGCAGGACCGCAGTCATCTATTTCACATCATTATTTAACAGACCGCTGGCTCCAGAAATCTTCATCAGGAGGAAGAGAGGGAACGCAATGATGGAGGGGTGAATCCAATTTTCCAACATCATCTAAGTAAAAAGCAATAATAAGTGTGATGCACAAACCAATAGGGTGTCTCACCTCAGAATTTTAGCATCATATGCTGATCAGTGGCTATCTGGGTGGCACGATGGCTTGGGGGTTAGCACATTCACCTCTCAGTATTGAGGTCTTTGGTTCAAGTCCCCACCTGGGTGGAGTTTACATGTTCTCCCCATATCTGCGTGGGTTTCCTCATGGGACTCCATTTTACTCACGCAGTCCAAAAACATGGAGATTAGGTGAATTGGCTACTCTAAATTATGCTGGTGTGTGTGAATGAATGTGTGTATGTCCAGGTATGTGTTGTTACTCTGTCCTGGGTGAGCCCCCTAGTTCTCGATGCAGTCCTCCAGGTGGAGATGGTCACTTCTGATTGAGACATTGTGCGTGATTGGCTGCGACTTCTTGCTGGTGTGTGTGGTTGAGGTCTAAGTGTGTAAATAGATTGTGCTGATTGTAAAAACGTACGTGGGTATTGGAAAGGTGCTATATAAGTATGATGTTCATTTCATTTCATTGTTGTTACATATTTTACATGCACTCATTCTAAAGGTTCCAGTGGAAATGATCATTGCCATTTTTAGAAATCAGCACCTGCAATTCATCTTCAAAGCCAACAAAAAGGCACATTTACAGGCATATCTGCAGGCAGCCTTATCAGTGCAAGGCATTATTGGAACAATATTAGAGTTGACCTTAGAGTGAATGTCACCACTCATCAGGCATATAAAGGCATGACTGATAAATCATTCATTTATCATTTCATCCCAAGTCAATAAATATTTTATTTATGTTTTATCAGATGCAAAAAGACACAATGTGATATCAGAGTTATATTATCCGTCCGTTGAAAAACCCATATTACTCCATCACTACTGATGTAGTGTGTATATGACAACATTCCTATTTGCATTTTGGAGGAATTAGAAATAAGAATGGATTCCAATTGTAAAACTTATTGACTTGTGCACTATATTAAGAGCAGGAGCTTTATTTATTGTCAGTGACAGGAACATGCTGTCCCTTACTGTAATTGCTGTGAGTTCAGAAACTTAATAGTGGTTTGTCAGAGAGTGTGGATGGAGAGGAGTTAGCCAAGTCTTTCACCTTTCACTATACAATCTTATATCAACAGCATGCCTTGTTCAGAAATGTGATGCATTCTTACACAATTTACAGAAAATAAAGGCACAGTGAGAGAAAAGCAATAAAATGAAAAGGTCGAAAAGGATGGAGTTAACAGACCAGAAGAGATCACTGGAGATGTGAATACCAAAAAAGTTGAAGCTAAACACCTGATCTACTGCAGCTCCGCTGATGTAGACGGGGGATTGAACCTGGCTTTTAATTCCTTCTAAAGACCATCATGATCTCCTTGGTTTTCTGGGTGTTGAGTGCCAGGCTACACACACCTACCTTGTTGGTTCAGCTTGTAGATGTAAAATCAGAGACAGTAGCTCATCTGTTGCTGCACAGTTTGTGTTGGTCCTCTAATCCTTCATAGTTGATCACAGAAGGCTGTTGCAAGGATAGTTTTGGTAGGTGCACTATTTTCACTCCAGTAGTGACACTGATGTTTTTAAAACTGGTAAAAAAAACTTGTGCTGTGCTGAGAAAGATCCACCACCCAAATAATATCTGCTCTGTGGTGATCCTGTGGGGGTCCTGATGAAAGTATTCAGAGAAACAGATGAACTACTGTCTGTAATTGTTGAACTACAAAGTGCATCTATAAATTAAGCAGAGTTGATAAAATTATCAATGCGTGTAGATACAAGGTATGTGTACCTAATGAAGTGGCCAGTGAGTGTATATTGGCATAGAAGAGATGAATGGCTGTAAGAAGGAGTGAACTATGAGAAATTGTTTAGGAGTTCTGGGTGGGTTCTGCTAGCTTTGACAAAAGTAAATAGAACTGAGAGATTGGACTGCAGGAGAGGAGAAGGGTGGATTGGGGGAATGAAAACAGAAAGTAGAAATGCAAATGTAAAGACTGTTGGATGAAGGTGGAGCTGCAGGCATGGTCCTCCTCCCTCCTTAGCTGTTTCATAACTCCAGGCATTTTGGTTGTGGATCATACTATACTGCATGATTAACTTGCCTTGAGGTTCGGCTGTAGATGAACCTGATATAAGTCTTAGTGTCTTGCTGTAAGCCAGATGTTTACAAGGTTGATTTAGTTACCTCAGTGCTGTGTACATTTACCAAAATAAATCTGATAAAGACTCATACAGTTTTGACCTTGATATGCTGCTAAGTGTAGCACTGATCCCATGCTGGATAAAGCCTTGTTTGAAGTGTCTGTAGTATGACTAATGAAAAATGAGCGCAGGCCGTCTGCTGCCAGATTTATGGTATGGAGGCCATGGGAAAGTGTAAAGTGTGCTGCGTTGGACGTCCTTCAGCTTCAGCAGTGGGCAGTTCCTCTTGGCTGGGCTACAGGGAATAATGGAGCTGAAACATATTAGCATCTCCTGATGCCAAGTGTTTTCCCATTAAGTCAGCTTTTCCTTAGTACCTTTAACTCTCTCTCTCTCTCTCTCTCTCTCTCTCTCTCTCTCTCTCTCAGGGATTCTCAGTCTGCCAGACTGTTTGAGCTTGCACAGAGATCAGCAGCGGTCAGCAAAGGCCAGTGATGGTCAAGCCTACAGCCAGGCCGAGCTGCGAACGATAGAGCAGTGTCTGCTGGCCACACGTGTCGGGAGCATCGCTGAGCTCAGTGAGTAAACAAACACTGCTCACACCTCTTCTCATAATAATGTGGTTATTCAGAAAGAAGAACAACTACAGTCTCATGCATTACAGAAAAGCTGACATTTGTCAAATTTTATAATCTGAACAAAATAACACCTACTTTATTTACTAAAGGCCCTGTTTCATAATTATTCTGTGATAAATTTGCTGTGAAGTAGCTCAGAAAGAATCACGTTGGCTTTTTTATGTGAGGACTTTAACTTTTTTTCACTGTTTTGTTTGATTGAACTTTGATTTACATGATGTCAGGTCTAGCAAAGTGCATATCAGAGTATGTTTATATCAGCTACCTTTTGTGACATGCCCCTTGAGGGAGGGGTGTGGTTACAAGGACCACAGAGACACTGATTTGAGAAACCTAAAGTGAGCTTTTATTTGCACATATTCAAATAAACAGCCCAGTTAACAAGCACAAAACAAATAAACATAAATATAAACCTCAAACAAGGACTCTTCTTATCTTTATTCCTTTTTCTTCAATTTACTTTCAATGTCCTTTTAGAGTCCATTTAAAGTCTATTTGAGTTTTGACCCAGAGTGCTTGCATCCCCCACATGAACATCCACTCAAGCATGGTGCCTAGCTCAGACATGTCCCAGTGCTGTCCATCTTATGTGGGTCAAACAGAGCCCAACTAACCACCCCCTAGAGCTTCACATATAATCAACCCCAGGTGTGTGATGTTACAGGCTGGGCTCCAGGCACAGGTCAGGGGCCAATCTGTTGCCCCTGCCTCCTCACTGCTACACTGTATAAGGTGATTGCATTCAGCATGTTTGCAACTGAGCAATTGTGATCAATACTACCTGTAACGAGCATGGGGTGTGTGGAGGAGTCAGGACGCAGAGGTGGGGTCCAAACATAGCTTTATTCATAAAACTGAGGCTTACAAACAAAACATATGTGGAGACAACCTAACGCTGTATACCTAAATGGACATTCAAGAAGCTTTACGAACATACAAACAATTAATGACTGACAAACAACTCAGACACATTAGGAAGCTTAAATTACACACTTAATCAAAAGAGGTAATGAACAAGCAGGGCTGTGGGATCAGATGAGACAGGTAGTAATGGTGGATTTTATTATTTAAATTAAGTTTAAAAAAAAATTTTTGTGCCTTTTTCTATTGTCCCAGGATGTACATGGCCAAGTTTGATTTCTTATGTTCTTATTATTTTCTTTGGTCCAAACAAGGACAGATTTTGTTTAGTCAAAGTCAGCACATCTCTTAAATTGATCATGAAGCCCACAGCTGAACTAGGAACTGAGCTCAATTTAAGGACGTGGTGCTCGTTGTACTCTATTGATATATTTTGATGAAAATTATATATTTTTCTGGTTTTAGCAGCTAATGAGGCTCTAACTAACATTAATGATGTTTCATTTACATGATTAGTAACTGACATTGGTAAGAAATTCAGTTTATTAGTTAGATTGTTGTGGTTTTCTTGACTCATTCACAGTGTAGAATGAAATATCCCATTTTGCTATTGTGAGGGCACCTCACCAAAATATTAATAAGACAGCTTAAATATGTAATCCTAGTAGTGTGTGTGCTGTATTTAGGGTTATTTACATTGACATAGTGATGCCAGTATCAATCATTCTGCAGTCTGGAGGAAAGTAAACAGCTGTCCTGAAACCTGTATACTGAATATTAAAATCAGTGACAGTCACACCTTTTTTACTACATATGATTCAGTGTCTATAGCAGCAGTATTTGTGGGTATTGACTGAACACTAGTGTTTGCATAGGAATGTTTGTCTTTATAGTGTTGTGGAGCCAGGTGTAATCAAATAATCAGACAGTACCTTTATTGACATCATATTAAACAGTTTGTACTGTATTGCTGCAACATTGTTCTAAATGTATGTTTCAGGAACAACATTCACTTACGTTTTGTGCTCTGCAGAAATGATATATCTATGCAATATTACTACAAGATACTACAGGTCTTACTAAACTTTTGGGTTTAAAAATCATGATGAAAGATGAGGAGCTGAGTCTTTTACTTTGAACTGGAGCGAAGTTCAGAATTTCTATGAAATTAGTGGAACCCTAATCATGATTAATGAGTTTTTAGCCTGAATCTGAACAAAGTCATCTGATAATCTTAGTTCTGTCATTAAGACTCAGAGACAGGAAATATGAATGCTACTGATTTTATTACATAATTTGATTTGTACAATTAGTTACAATTACAATCGGGGCATAGTAGATCCTGCCGAGTAGTAGCGTTGTGACTTTAGCAACTGAAAGCAGCAGAGCAGGAATGTAGGTTTGTTCTTTATATATGCAGATGAAGAGTTGTGATTGGTCAGATTTTTGAATGAGTAAATGAATGACAAAGCATGGTTTTGAAATCTGAATGGACTGTTGGTCTACTTGGTCTCAATAATTTACTTGGGAGAGCATTATGTGGAGAAAAAGACACTTATATGGATGAGAATAGCGAGACTTACTTAAGAGCTCATTATAATCACAGTTACAAGTCTGTCAGGCAGAGACAGAACGTGAACAGACACATGCAGATTAAGATAAATGGAGTTTACTAGATAAGGCCAAGTAAAAAAAAAACAATTGGTGATCATCCCCGCCCGACCGTCTAAAAAGCACCCGACCTTTTTTTTTTTTACGCAAAAAAGCACGCCAAACACGCCAGTCTGGCCTAGAATCATTCAAATTTCGCGCTATTCAAATTTACACCTGCTAGCTCGC
>BRDA01058247.1:0-21617 GCA_036984385.1 Crenuchus spilurus
GACTGTTTTTTCGATTTCGACTCTGCATTGTGTATTACTTTAAGTAAAAGAGTTTACTGGCTTATCTGCGTTTGTCTGCCTCACTGATTGTTACAATTTCATTTCAACATTGAGTAAATTATAACCTCAGATCAAAAAGTTGGGACAGTATGGAAAATTTAAAAAATGTGGTGTGACTTATAATTACTTAGACTTTTATTTCATGGCAGACAACACATTCCAAAAAAAGGTTGGGTCGATAAAGCTAATATAAATATAAAAATATTTTGGCAATATGGATACCAATCGAGGATGTGTTCAGGTGTTATTTTGTGCCATCTTAAGGGGTGCAATGGTACAGGGTCGCCGTTGTCACATTTTTCATTTAAAATATCTATTGAGGACATGTAAGGACTGCAGGCAGGACAGTCCAGTACCCATAACCTCTTCTTCTGCACCCATGACTTTGTAATGTGTGCAGCATGTGGTTTTGCACTGTCTTGTTGAAAAATACATGGACGTCCTTGGAAAAGATGCCATCTTGAAGATGCCTCAATGTACTTTTCTGCATTAATACTGCTGTCAAAGAACTGAAGATGACCTTGGCCAAGGACTCTGACACAACCCTGTAACATGACTGACTTTTGGACTTGTTGCTGATAACAGTTTGGATGGTCATTTTCATCTTTGATCTGGAGCACATAGTGTCAGTTTCTTCCAAAAAAAAAATCTGGAATACTGATACATCTGACCACAATACACATTTTCTCTGTGTGATGGTCCTTTTCAGATGCCTCTATGCTTTGAGAAGTTGCTTCTGGACATGGTTACCATAAGGCTTCTTTTTTACACAGTAAAGTTTCATTTGTGAATGCAACTCTGTAGAGTAGTGCTGGACAAAAATGTTCCAAAGTAATCTCTTGCCCATATGGCTATATCAGCTATTGATGAATGATGGTTTTTGATGGAGTGCTCTCTGATGGATCAGAGATCACAGGTGTTCAGCATAGACTTGCACCCTTGCCCTTTACTCACTGAAATTCCTCTAGATTTCTTGAATCATTTAATGATATTAGGTACTGCAGGGAAAGAAATATGCAAATCTCTTCCAGTCTTTCTTTGAAGAACATTGTTATTAAACATTTAAATAAATATTTTTTAGAAACTTGAGATCATTAATTTATCATCATTTATATTCATCATAATTTAGATTTTCTACATAATTATTAGTCCTAAACTACTCCCAATTTTTCTGGAATGTGTTCAGGCCTGAAATGCAGGAATGGATGTACTGTATATAAAAATATGAAATTAAGTTGACTAGTCAAAACATGAAATATCTTGGTTCTCTAATGTCTGCAATGAAATAAAAGGCAAAGTAAATGTAAGAAACATTACTTATGATTTAAGGTGTACTATTCAAACAATAACAACACTAAAAAAGTCTTGAAATATGTTGCTTGACGTGCAGTGAAGAAAAAAAAATATAAACCATTTACCTTTTGAATTATGAACACAAATGTTTTTCACAATGTTTTTCTAATACATTTTTTTGGGCTAATTTGAGTTTTTTGTGCTATAATTTATATCTTAATATCTTAGAACAATTTTTTTCTATAAAGAAAAGTTAAAATTCATCACACTTTGACTGCACTTAGAAGGCTTCTCAAACATTTTTGTTTGTGTGTGTGTAGTTCCTCCTGCTCCATCTAAACCAGATGGAGAGCGAGTGGGATCCAATGGAATCCTGCTTTCCTGGCGAATGCCACCACCTCCTGATCCTACTATCCACTCATTCATCATCAGATACAAGGAGGTGTGTCCACACCCTGAATCTGCCTTCAATGAGATCACTAAAAGCCTGGACATCCCAGAAACACTGCTAAATACACTGTCCCCGGGGGCCACTTATAATATTAAGGTACGCATGTACACAAACACATACTTACAGCAAAACTGAACAGTTTCAGTTTGATATCTATTCCACAAACATGTAAGTTCTGCCAATTCTCATTACCATGACGTTGCTGTAAAGGGCTGAGTTTTTGCTGTGAAATACTGGATTCTGATTCAGATAATATTAAATGCACAAAACCAATATTTGCAAGCTGTTACAGTGCAATTTTTGGCCAACTGTAGTGTGCTTAGAATTTTAAGATACCTTACATTGAATTATATTGTTAGTACTCCTGCATACAGGTCTGAAGATGTTTGAATATTGCATCCAGTTATATCTATCAATTGTGCTTATCTACAGATACTGCAGGCTGTTACTCATTTGTTGTTGAAGTTGTTGTTAATGTCATCTCTAAATTAAAGTTTGTGAAGTGCAGTATAGTGTGGACATGCTGAGAGTGTCACGACTGTCTATGGGAAAGTTGCCAATGACATCCATTCCATTGATCTCATTAAATTATTAACCTCTTCTTAATTATTCATCTGGTAAAGAGATCTATGGATCTATGATGGATCTCTGTTTTCCGTTATTTGTCTACTGAATTCATTAGCCTGTTACAGGACATCCTTTCAGCCCCCTGTCCAAGTATTGTCTGTGTTTTTGACATGTCTTCAGCGTATAAATGTGTGGGTGTTATCTTGTGTATTGAGGTCATTTGTCACGTCTAGATCACATTTCGTGGCATTTAGTACTTGACGCTGATTGTTTGTGAGCGTGCATTTGCCTCTGTGTGTGGTTGGACTGTGCACGTTCTTATTGTTTTTCAACCTCCTCCCACCTGATAGGTTGCAGCAGTGAACAAGGCAGGAACTGGACCTTTTAGCCATTCACTTTACTTTAAAACTGCAGAGGCCCGTAAGAAACAGTCCTTGTCTTTTTAGTTCATTTCATTTATTATTCACAATGTTATTAGTGTATGTTTATGTATCTCTCTCTCTCTCTCTCTCTCTCTGTCTGTCTCTGTCTCTGAGTCTCTCTCTCTCTGTCTCTGTCTCTGTCTGTCTGTCTGTCTGTCTTTACCTGCAGCTCCTGGCTTGGTGACGAACCTCACAGCCTATGCTCAGAATCATTCTTCAGTGCTTGTCACATGGTTTTTACCTGTGCGCATAAACGGACTCATCATAAAGTTTGCAGTCAAAGCTAAACATGCAAGAACAGGGCAGACTGTCCGGACTCTGGAGCTCAATGCTGAGGACATCATGAATGGCGCTCTACCCCACTGCAATGTACGATAGATTGTGTTTCTAATGTTTGTATCTACACTAATGTGTATATAGGCTATATATTCAATAGCATGCAAAAGCAGCCTCAGTGTAGCAACATACTATATATTGTAAGAGGGGTGGGGTGCAGAAGGAGGAGAAGAGGACGACAGCGTTATCCAGAACCAAAAAATATAGCTTTATTACAGAAACACAAAACAAACGGTGGCTATGGTAGCCAGACAATAAATAACACCTGGAAAACACTCACTGGGTAGACATGTATTCTCTATGGAGACATGAAATGACTGACAAGGGACATAGACACATGAGGCAAGGACATGTAATCATCACATAAGACATGTGAGCAAATGACAGACAGGTGTATACAATGAAACACAATAAGATGTGACATGACTGGGGTGTGGCCATGGCACAAACATAAACAAGAGCACATGGCATGAAGATGAAGCAGAGGGGCGTGGCCAGAAAGGTGGCAGCAGCAGGAGGGTCATATACAGTATATATATAGATGTGTGTGTGTGTGTGTTTGTGTGTGTGTGTGTGTGTGTGTGTGTGGGTGCAATGGATAAGACAATACAGTATGTTCTTTGGCAACCACAAATTTTTATATTGCATTACTGTGAATAAAACAGGTAGTAAAAAGACATAGTAATATCAGTAAAACATTGGTTGTCAGAATTTTACTGAAATAAATATAATACATGTCATTGTACTACATTTTGAGAGAGTAAACCACACAGACAGAAGACAAACATGAAAAGTCCATCCAGAACTCTAATCCAAGACTAAGAGGCAAACATACTAACCACCAAGCCACCCTGCTGCCCTCTACTGCTGCAGGAAAAACATATTAGTACTGCGGATTTTACAGTTAAGGTTAACGTTTGCACTAGTATGTTACAGTAGGGGAAGCACAATGGCTTATTTGTTAAAAAAGTTTCTCTCACAGCCCTGGGGTCTTGGGTTCTAATCCCCATCTGGATGAACTTTCCACATTCTCCCTATGTCTGTGCAGGCTTTCTCTCACACACAGTAGTAGTATGATATGCTATACATATTTATTACAGTCAAATTCTGACCACCAAATTTTCAACCACCAAGTCAGTATTTCAGTGTAATGTTATTGATTCACTAATTCATTTTAATATGTTACATTAATGTCTGTCTATATGTTTTCAAGGATGCTGCAGACTTTCTATCTCGTGGTACTCCCAGCCCATCTGAGTCTTCTCTGATGACATCTGCTGCATTGACCCCAGGCACGGTATCGGCCATTCCTCCAGCCTCCATTTGGACTGTGCCAATCAGCGTGGGAATGGATAAGCTCCGCCCCTACACAGCTTATGTGTTTGAAGTTTCTGCCTTCACCAGTGATGGAGAGGGACAGATTGCAAGCACTATGGTTCGCATGCCAGAGGCTGGTAAGTGTACACACACAAACACACAGATGCATGCTATGCATACAAGGGATGTTATGGTACACTGAAAGACTGGCACTGGATTATATCAGATCAATACTTAGTTTAATAGATTTAATAGATAGGTTTTGAATATGTCAACTCTGAACAAATTCTAATAGACTGTGAGATTGTGAAGCACATTGTAATAAGTCAGGCAGTGTAAATATCTCCACTATGTTAACTGAAAATGAAAGCAAAATAAAAGATAACAAATGACACATGCATAATCACATGTACAACCCCAAATCAGAAACAATTGGGATAGTATGGAAGATGCAAATATATAAATAAATAAATACCCTAAAATAATTCATGCTTTGTCTGCTAAACTTTGTTTCATTTGTTAATAACTTACATCCATTAACTGCACCGGCCAGCGACACATTCCAAAAAAGAACTGAGGAAAATTTAGGACTAGTAATAAGTTTTACAAAACTAAATAATGATGATTTCATACAGGTGATTGTAGTCATAACTTCATCACAAAATGTTTTGATGAACAAATATGGGCACTTTGTCAACAAATGTGTGAGAAAATTACTGAAATGTTTAAAAACAATGTTCATCAAAGAATCATTAGAAGTTCATTTTAATGCGTAAAGGGCAAGGGCACAAGCACTAACACCCACGATTTCCAATCCCTTAGATGTCACTACATCAAGAACCATCATTCATCAATAGCTGATATAACCACATGGGCAAGGGATTATTTGGTAAATCTTTGTCAAGTACCACAATACAGTTACATTCACAAAAGAAGCCTTATGTTAACCATAACCAGAAGTGGTAAACACTTCTCTGGGCTTCACGGCATCTGAGATGGACCATCACTCAGTGGAAATGTGTACTGTAGTCAGACAAATCAGTTCTCCATGTCTTTTTTGGAAGAAATGGATGGCTCTGGACCAAAGATTAAAAGGACCATACAGACTGTTATTAGCAACAAGTCTAAAAGCCAGGGTCTGTGATGGTATGAGGTTGTGACAGTACCCTTGTCAAAGATCATTTACACTCTGAAAAGTACACTGAGGTTTTACATATTCTGCCTTCAAGATGACATGTTTTTCAGGAACGTCCATACATTTTTCAACAAGACAATGCAAAACCACATGCTGCACACATTACACATGCATAACTGCAGGACTTGTCTCCAATAGAGACTTTGAAAAGAAAAATGCTACTATAGTCCTTTACTTTGCATAACTTAAGATGTGTTTGCAGAAAGAATGTGACAAAATAATACTCAACACTTCACTGCTTGGCATGCCAAAATGTCTTTTAAGTGTTATGAGGGGAAATGGCAATGTTACAATGTGTTAAATGCTTTTGGGTTCATGCTGTCTGAAAAGAAATCAAAGTCAATGTAAAAAATGCATTTTTTCCATACTGCCCCCCTTTCTTATTAGAGGTTGTACATGCACATATATTTGAACAAGTACATATACTGTATATATTTACACATGTACATACTCACATTAGCACAAAGACCTTGGTCATGAGCAGACATGTGGATACACACATACACACACACTCCAGTTCTCACTCACGTGTACACACTCATGTTGTTTTTCTCTTTCCACCATTCTTGTAACTGTATATTGGTCCAGCTGAGATAAATCGAAACAACCTGTAACAGGATCTCTGATTGTCCTGAATAAATCTACTCAAGCTAGAACAAGGCATTTGTTTCTTATGTAACTGCAGCACAACACAGCCGGCTTTCAGCCCTCACTGACCTTCCATCCAACCAATGATCAGCTCCTGCCTGTGTAAAGTGTGTGTGGTGTGTTGTTGCAGCCCCTGAGGATTCACCACAGAATTTGTCGGTGTGGAACATCACTTCTAAATATCTGTCTCTGTCCTGGGAGCCTCCGACCATTATCACAGGCCGTTTCAGTTACGTCATCCAGCTCTACGGCCCAGCAGGTAGCTAAATTTAGTTAAATTAGCCCTACAGTTCACATCAACTAAATGTCACTCATCACATTAAGACTACAAAAGCATCTTTGTGCCAGCATTTGTAGCCTGATTCTTAAAGGAATGCTTGTGTACACTATTTTGCACTTTTAATTGGGTAAAAATAAAAAAGAAAGAAATGGAGTATGTTGTTTGCATGTTTACATTTGAATAATTAACTGCAGAAGTCCATGTATGATGTATACACGCGTGTGTATGTATATGTACTTAATGTGTGTTAGGACACATTGTATTACATTTGACTTCATTTAAAAATAACATCTCATTATAAGAAGCACTCCTTTATGATTAACACCATAAGCAAACCTTGAATTCTGTCAGAAGGAGCCTTTAGTAAGCCTAGTATAAACAGTGAGAACAGTCTAACTGTATTATTATTAAGATCAGCTTTAAAGAGAACTTTAGCACTACTAGCCACTATTTCATTTGGATCTTAGATTCATCTTTATATATGTGTTTGCTTAAGGTTTGATTAGTGAGAACAGTACAAGTGAGCAGACACTTGTGTACACTGGACTGACTCCATACACACCGTACAGTGTCATCATCATGGCCAAGTCAGCTGGGGCCACTGGACCAGCAGCTGAGATCAGCATCTCAACACCTCCAGAAGGTAAAATCAACCTCCATTTGATTTCTTTATCATTTAGGTCAATTTTCTGCACTGAATACAGTGTCACTTCAAAAACATTAAAATATTGTGGAAAAGTTCATTAAAATAACATTACACACATTTCAGGACTTTATTTTGTTTTGTTTTAATGTTTGAATTATCACTTAATGTGTAATGACTGTAAATTATATAAGAGTTTACCTTTTTGAATTAAATTATATACACAAATAAACTTTTTCATGATATTGTAATATTTGCAGATGCACTAGCATATGAATATAATTTGTAAGTAAATATGACATAATACTTAGCTTGACCACACAGATATTGCTCATTTTCTCCTTTGGAAGTCATAGCTGTAGCTGTGGTTTCTGTCTAGCAAATGCTACCTCCTGCTGGAGAGTCATACACGTACAAAGATGCACTGCAGTAATTGTTGTTTTGTTGTCCTATCTTACATCTCTTATGTTTGTTAGCTCCTGGTGCCGTATCTTATCTGAGAGCTGCAGCTGTAGACTCCACATCAGTACGTTTGTCCTGGGGAATCCCCAGCCAACCCAATGGACTCATCACTCGCTATCGTATACTAGTTCTGTACCATGAGCTGCTTGTACAAGACATCACTCTCCGAAGAGTACAGCAGGTAAGCACACACACAGAATAGACTCTGTTACCATTTGGCTTATGTATATATGTGACTAATGAATTCTGTGTTGTAATTGTTTTTGTAGGATGGCGGTGTGTTGCCAAGTGTGCTGCGTCGCTATGCAAGATCAAGTAATATCATCCCAGAGACTTCACAATCTGCTATCACTATTGCCTCCCCCAGTTTCCAGCCCACGTGGAGCTCCAGCCACACCAGCTTAACCAGCACTGGCAGATTCAACAGAGAAATATCCATCTCACGCACTGCAGGGACAGCCAGCCAGCCCCTAACACCCAGTCCCCCAATCACACCTCCCCCATGGCTCACTGTTACCTCTGACCAACGCAACACTACACCTCGTCAGTCTGTCACTGCAATAGTCACTTACCTTTCATCTGTGAAGTCCTCTGCACTTCCACCTTTTCTGAGCCCCGCCCAGCCACAGCCCTCCACCAGAGCAGCGGTTACAGGTGTAACTTCCCAACCCCGCCCATCCACACAAACAGCCGTCACAAACTGGATTGAGGGTAACAACACTTGTAGAACTTATTCTGTGGTTCCCAAAAGTGGGGGGGTGGGCCCCTCTGGGGCATTGCCAAGCTATTGCATTGTGGCACAGCAAGGCAAATGAAAAAGACATGTTTGAGCACTGCTAGTGGTAGGAGCGCTCAAAAATATACTAATCTATAAAAGGGTTACACTGCAGAAAAATTTTGGGAACCATAGCGCAAATGCATAGTTCATTTTTTTCATTTATTGTATTGTTTATTTATTTTTGTTCTTTGTCTTTGCAACATTTGGGTCAGTAAAGCTGATTTTAATTTGCGACTCTAACATGGGTAGATCTTGTAGCCTGCCCATTTCTTTTTTCATTGGCATCTGGGAAAATGAATGTCTCAGAATAGTAAAATTAATTTGAAAAGAGAGAAATAAAGGAGAAGATTGAAAAAAAATAATGTAAGTACATTGGCATGAGGTGGGGGAGAATACACACTTATATGTAAATGAAATCTGATCTTACAAGCTTCACATAATTAACCCATTTTGCCCATAATTATACACTGCACAGTCATTACATTGACAATTGAAAAGATTGTAGGATAATCTCTTTTAGCTCAATAAGTCTACTATGTGATTATTACAAAATTACAGTTTGCAGACATAAGTCATAATATGAAGGTCAATCAGTAACAATGATCTAATTTCAAGAAATAATGCATAAAAGAAGTAAAATGATCTGTACCTCATTTTGATTGTGACCTGATGTGACTGCTAAAAATTAAGTAGCAAGAATCAATAAAGAGAATAATCTTGGAAAATTGACATTATTTGCATTAAATATAAACTTGCTTTATAATAATAATAATTTTACTATTATTATCGTCTGCATTCAAAATGCTTTTACTTGCTAAAATATTTTTTTGCACTGTACAATTTTCCCTTTATTGTACTTTTTCCATTGCATATTTTCAATTTAATTACCGGTAATGTATTTATTCATCTACCATGAGGGTAGTCAAGAACCTAGTACCACTTGGTTGCAAATTAAAGCAAGATGTTTTTATTTAATTGTTGCATTCAAATGAAATATGCATTATTATGTAATTTTATTACTGTACAGTTATACTGTAATGATAATTATTCTATTGTTGTGTGTATGTATGTGTGTTGTGCAGTTCTGCCAGCTACAGAAGAAGTAGCTGATCTGTCACCTAATAACATGTCCTATGTGGTGAGGAGACTGAGTCCATTCACAGAGTATGACTTCAGTGTGTCTGCCTACACTGTTGTTGGAGAGGGACCTGCCAGAGTAATCACAGAGAAAACTACAGAACAGGGTAAAATTGGGCTTCCCCTTCATTCAGGATTTGTGAGTAGAAGCTGACCCTGCCTTACACTAATGTAAAGCTTTGTATTCTTCTTTCAGTTCCAAGTTCTGTTCAAGATGTGATCTACCAGAACTTAACTTCTACTTCTATCCTTGTGAGCTGGGGCCCACCTCTAAACCCAAATGGGAAGATCACACACTACACTGTATATTTGCTCAACCTGCTCAGCAGTGAAGCCCAAAAGCAGTTCACAAACTCCTCCAGCATTGTCCTCACAGGTATGTGGAGCATTACCGCCTTTATGTGCTTGTCAGATGGTCCTGTTTTCTAAAAAGACTTTGTAATTTGACTTTACACTTGACTAGTTTACCACTGTGCTTGCACACAGAGAAATGTGAGCTCTGCATTTAACCCATCCATGCAGTGAAACACACATACACACACACTAGGGGGCAGTGAGCACATGCCTGAGGCAGTGGGCAGCCCCTATTCACTGTGCCTGTTCAGCAGTTAGGTGGGGGTTAGGTGCGTTTCTCAAGGGCACTTCAGTCATATACTGCAAGGGGATGGAACTGGCATCCTTCCTAACCACCAGGCCACTGCTGTCCCCCATAGTACAGGGCATTAACAATAGCACATTAAGGCAGAAACAGCTTATACTATGTGAAACATTGTTAATAATCTCTGCAGGATTGGACAAATATACACAATATAAGCTGCGCGTGGCTGCCTCCACAGCAGTAGGAGAGAGTCCTTTATCTGCTGAGGATGACATCTATGTTTTGACACCTGAGGATGGTATGGTGATGATGCTGATTGATTATTCTTTCTTAAATTATCATTAATTTTCTCTTTCAGTCACAACTGTTTAACTCTCACTGTTCTCCTCTCTGTGCCTCTAGTGCCAGACTCTCCTCCACATAATCTAGCTGTAGTGAACACCACCTTTTCAACCGCCACAATCTCCTGGTCCCCTCCTGTCAAACCCAATGGCATCATTCGCCAGTATGAAGTGTCCTATGGCAATGAAACCTACAGCCACACTGTCAACAGCAGTGTACCCAGCATCACACTGCACGGTCTGAAGCCTTACACTCAATACAATGTCACTGTACAGGCATACACACAACTCGGCCATGGACACCAGACCTCAGACACACTGCAGATGCTGTCTGGAGAGGATGGTGAGTCCCTCAGCCTTTGTGTGTAATTGAATGAGCTTTTGTGAAACAAACTGATGTCAGCAGAGACACCATGTGTGAATGATATAATATACAAAGATACACTGTGTGGTCAAAAAAAGGTCACCCACTCTATTATTTCAACTTTATCTTTGATTACGACAACATTCGCTGTGGCATAATATTCACAAGCTTCTGCTATGTCACAACATTTATTTCTGTGCAGAGTTGCATACATTTTTTCCCCAAGATCTTGTACTGATGATGGGAGATTTTGACCACTGCATAAGTCTTCTCCAGCACATACCAAAGATTCTCAATGGGGTTCAGGTCTGGACTCTGTTGTGGTCAATCCATGTGTGAAAATGATGTCTCGTGCTCCCTGAACCACGCTTTCACAATTTGAGCCCTATGAGCCCTGGCAGTATCATATTAGAATATGCTCACGCCATCAGGGAATAAAAAAATCCACTGATGGAATAACCTGGTCGTTCAGTATGTTCAGGCAGTCAGCTGACCTCATTCTTTGGGCACATAACGTTGCTGAACCTCAACTTGACCAACTGCAGCAACACCAGATCATAGCACTCCCCCCACAGGCTTGTATAATAGGCACTAGTAATGATGGGTGCATCACTTCAGCCGCCTCTCTTCTTACCCTGATGTGCCCATCACACTGGAACAGGGTAAATCTGGACTCATCAGACCTTCATCCAGTGCTTCAGAGTCCAATCTTTATGCTCCCTAGCAAATTGAAGCAGTTTATGTCATTAGCCTCACTGATGTGGCTTTCTTTACTTTTGAAAATGTTTACTATTTGTAATTGTGTAATTAATCAACTTATCACATCTTTCATTTATATCATACACTCCTGATATTCCTATATGAGTTGTCAGTGCTCTGGCGTAATGGCAGGTATATATCACCATCGTGATCTTTGAACCATCAAGTAAGAAAAATCAAACCAGGCCTGCTTTCATAAAGTTAGGAATGTTGACCAAGGATCAGATTCCGCTTATATTTATAATTAGCATGTCAGCCCTCAGGTGACTCTGATCAGTTTTATGAATACAAAAGGGAATGGTCAAAAGGTTTATAATATGAATGTAGCCTTAATGACTTTTGTTGATATGTGTTTGTATGTGTGTTCCAGTGCCTGGCAGTGCTCCATATGGACTGGCCTACGAGAACATCACCTCCAGTGCGGTGAATGTGTCATGGTGGCCACCTGTTGTACCCAATGGCCTCATATTGTACTATAGCGTGGAGTACTGGAACAGCACCCACACCCTGAACCTCACCACATATACTCCTTTCACTCTCCTGACCAACCTGCGCAAATATGCAAACTACCGCCTCACCATACAGGCAGCCACCCGAGTTGGCTTGGGCAACCACAGCAGCGACATCCTTAACATCACCACTCTGGAGGACGGTGAGTGTTTGTTTGTGTTTTGCTATTCACGAGTAATGGTGGAAACCTCAGGAATCATAATGGAGCTTTCTTCCCTTTACAGCCAAGGTGATGACTGATCTGACACATATAAGCCACTTCACACTAATGCTCAACACTTTCCTACAGCTCCTGCCCAGCAAATTCTAGTGTTACTCTCTTGAAGTTGGTGTGTGTACAAAGACATTTGCTTTTGTTTGTTTATATGTGTGAATGTTTTAGGTTAAAAATGGTAAGTGCATATCATTTCTATTCACAGTCACATCATTCCTTTAACAGCCGGTCTCTGAGAGCAGCTGCTTTATTCTTCTTATGCCAGATGACATACACTGCTGTTCAAAAGTTTGGAAGCACTTGCTATATTAACCATTTTTCTTATTTTATATTCCTTAAAAAACACATTACAACATGGATATTGAGCCTAAAAGCCTATGAGCATAAAAGCCTCTGGTTTTTAACCATCCAAAACGGGCACATGTCACCCCACTGCTCATTGAGCTACACTGTCTTCCGATTGCTGCCCGGATCAAACACAAAGCCTGCACGATCGCCTATAAAGTGATGACAGAGCAGGCTCCCTCTTATCTGCACTCGCTCCTAAAAGCTTACGTCCCTGCCCAGTCGCTGCGCTCCTCCACTGAACGTCGCCTTGCTTTGCCTAACATTCACACAAAGCAATCCAGACTGTTCTCCTCAGTAGTTCCCAGATGGTGGAACAAGCTGCCTACCACCACTAGAACAGAGGTGTCCCACACTGGGTTCAAGAAACTCCTAAAATCCGAGCTCTTCATAGAGCACCTGCTCTAGTGATCCCAAATACTCCCCATGAGTACTGATATGCACTCAGCATTCGATATCCAAATGTTAATTCTAGTATACTAGTACTAGTAAATACTAGTACAACTCTAGTATTATTTTCGCATCTGTACTTTCCCACTATTGTAAGTCGCTTTGGATAAAAGTGTCAGCTAAATGTAATGTAATGTAATGTAATGGATATAATGTGCCACATCAAAATATACAAAATTGGAATAAAAATTAATTGTTGGGCCCCAAGTGGCTAAGAATCTGACACTATGACCAGAGGATCGCGAGTTTGAATCTCAGTCATGCAGTTCACCATCGAAAGCTGGTTTCTGAGAGAGCAAAAATTGCCTGTGCTCTCTCTGAGCGGGTAAATGGCACTCCCCATCACTTTCACACTAAATTGTCCGCTGGCTCGGGTGCCTGATTGGTCCATCGGAGCTGGGGATCCTTAGCTTAGTCTTGAGATTCAGTTTATTATAAATGAATAATTTGTGCTATACATTTAGATTCTTCTGTGGTTTCATCATTCTGGATTCACATTCACATTTGAAAAGTTATGTTGTTTTTATTTACAGCCTCTTATTGGCTTTGTTAATTATTTGAAACCTGTGAAGGTACACATCATTGGCATATTTGAATCAAATTGTGCACATTGACTGTAACCAAAATGGTTAAATATTTTTGATTCCAAACTTTTGAACTTTTTGTATAAGGACTGTTTTTCTTAAATGGCAGTACCAAGTTCCCCTCCGCAGTTCTTGTATGCCAGGAAATTGTCAGATAGTGAAGTAGAGCTATCATGGCAGCCACCCAAGGAGGCCAACGCTAAAATTCTGTACTACATAGTGAGAGTGTGGTAAGTCCTTTTTACTCTTGCTCTCTCAAATCATAAGTTTAAGAAGCATAAATCTTTACATTGTGTTAAATATGTGCATGTATGTGTGTTTGTTAGGAATCTGAGCTCTGAGTTTATAGAGAATGTAACTGTAACATCTGTGGTTGTAACTGTGGATGGGCCTGGCCAATATAATGCCTCTGTGAGCAGCTGGACTCGCCTTGGAGATGGTGGTGTACTGATCTACATCACCTTCAGCACATCAGATTCTGGTAAACTCTCACACACACCCATACACCCACATGCTCTGCCCTCCTGATACACAAACACTTTGTGCTTATAGATTTACACTGACGTCATGGTGTGTATGTGTTTCTCTCTGTTATAGTGCCCTCTGACCCTCCCCAGAACATTTTGTATACAGTCCTGTCCCCCAAAACAGTGAGTCTGAGTTGGAACCCTCCCACCCAGCCCAATGGTATCATACAGTACTACACCATCTACTACAGCGACAACATCACTGTATCCACCCAGGTGATAATGCTCATAAGTCTCATAAACAAATTTGTGACCCCGCCAGGGAAAACCAGGTCAAAGTCATTCTTTTTTTTCAAAATTTGTTTTTTTCAAAACAACTTTTTTGTGAATTTAAGTTTTGTTTTTGATCAAAATATGTACTCCGATAGATATGTGAGACTGGTATTTTTATTGTTTTCAACCATATATTTTACCATATATTTTATCATATACTTTTATTATGTATTTTACCATGTGGCACTTTGAGGTTTGTTTCAAATGTAAAGTGCATTACAAATAAAATGTATTATTATTATTATTATTATTATTATTATTATTATTATTATTATTGTTATCTTTCATTTACAGCAATAATACAGAGTGGCTAAGTTTTGTCGTTAATGTGAGTAACACAATATTGACATGATATCTCAATAAGTTGCCCAGTGACTTTGGCCTGGTTTTCCCTGGCGGGGTCACATTTAGTCTCATACAATAAGTGGCTTTCCAGGTAAATTTTATTTTATGTTAAAAACATGTATCAGATTTTAAGTTCATTTTAAAATGTTTGTTAAAGAAAATGGATGTGTGTAACTAGATCAGTGGATCACATGGTTGATGTAACTAGATTAGACCTGCATAAACAACAGGGCACAGTGGCATACAAACAGTAGCATAACAGTTTAGCCTACATTTGCTGTGGGCACATAAAATGATCTGTACATTGTTTTGGACAATCTGCTCTTTTTAAATGAAACACAAATTCTTCAAACTTTTTTTGCAATTGCAATTTTGGTATACTTGTACTTTTACACATATATATATATATATATAATTTCCATACATTGCTGATGTATCACAGAATTTGCATTTTTAAATTTTCAGCTTCTCCATTCAGCTTTCTCCATTTGCATTTTCAACATTTGCATGAAAAGACTAATTAGATCATTATGACAATTAATTAATTCATTAGAACCATCACATTTATTAAATGCAGAATGTAACCCCTTGTATCTCTCTGTCTCTGTGCAGCAAGTGCCTAGCTCAGAGCAGTGGACTGAGCTGACTGGGCTGAAAGCGGGTCAGGAGTACAGAGTATGGCTGAGCTCTAGCACCTCCCTGGGTGACGGGGGGGTGAGCAGCACTCCCCTTAACTTCACCACCCTGGAGGACGGTCAGTCTCCTCACACAGATGGGGCAGGACTGCAGCTCTACACCGCTTTTCCAAGCACTTTCACTACCCTCTAAAAAAATCACACTAAAACATGACACACACAATACACACACACACACATCACACATATACAATCTCAGCAGGTCTGTGAAAGGGGACAGCTCTATCTGAGCTGCAAACTGTGATTGTCAAGTCTGTTATAGAAGGAGAGATAAGGAGAAAAAGAGCTTGTTGTTTGAGTGAGAGATATTTTCAAACTCCAGACTGTCCCAGCTTGTATTTTCTTTCACTGGCTGTGCTGATGTACAGAACGCTCATTGTTGGAAGTGCACAAATATCTATTTATGTTTAGTATAATTACATCATGTTACATAATGCATGACATAACACTACATCAATGTTATGATAAGCAGGGTAGATTTTCTGCAGCATCATAGCAAGCATGAGACTGTAGAGAGCAGATTATTACCAGTTTTGGTGTGATTTTGAGAAAAACGGTGCAGAGCTGACCCTGAGAGAGAACTGAGATTCTCCCCTGGTGTGTGAGGCTGATGAAGTGTTAGTACTTAATAATAATCTCTTTATTCTCTCTCTCTCTCTCTCTCTCTCCTCCCTTTCTGTCACTCTTTTGCATTATTTTTCTATGATTGTTTGGTCTCTGCAGCTCCACTCCAGTTGTCAAGCTCATACTAGACCTATGTTGTTTGGGCTAAGCAACATACCTCTATGTCCTTGCACATTTCCATGACAAGGATACTCAATGATGCACTCTTTTGTTTTCCTTACCCATTGAGTCATTTTGCAGGTCCAATCTGAGGATACACTTCCAGCTGTGTAAATGAATATAACTTCCTTTTGTTTTTCTTAATTTATTTATATGCATTGCATGCAGTGTGATATTTGAAGTGAAATCATGTTTGTGTAATTGATGAGCTTTGAATTTTGACCACTTCACTGGTTCTATTCATTTGTCTGTATTGCCTCTTTGTGAACTTGTGATCCTGTTGTTTTAAATGTAAAATGAAAAATGAGTTGCTGCTTTATCTGCCTTAAACATGTGGTATTTATATTGAAGAAAATAGCAGTATTCAGAGTAGGGCACAAAACATATTTTTTTATTGCAAAGAGTGAGTTATATCCAGTCAGTTCTTCTGAGATGATCTATTTGTTCCATTTTCTGTGACACACGAATCAATACTCCTCTAACAGTGGACTGATTGTGCCTGTCCTTTATCCCTGCAGTGCCAAGTGGTCCAGTCCATAATCTCTCAGCTCAGCTTTACGGCTCCATGGCTGTAGTGATTAGTTGGGACCCTCCTCTAGAGCCCAACGGTAGAGTCTTCTACCAGCTGAGCTTGCAGGAGTCGGGCATTACCCACCCGTCCATCAATCGCACAGACAACATTACCATCACCAAGACCACCACCGACACAGTCTTTCTTTTCACCAAACTCAGGAAGTATTTTCCCTATGTTCTCCGAGTTACGCCAGCAACTAAAGCAGGCTCCGCCCTGAACCACACCTCTGTGCTGCACCTGAGAACCGATGATGACAGTAAGTGTCATGTACCTACACAGTAAATCTGCCAGTGTTAAATCAACACTATTAGAGATAAAATTAACACTGAGGGTGTCAAAATGTAACACTGTCAGTGTTAATTTAACTCTAATAGTGTTGATTTAACACTGGCAGATTTACTGTCTGATGCACATTTACCACACATACAACTTTTTTACTTTTTCTTTTTAAATTAAAGATCAAAACAGTCTAAAATCATTATACAGTAGAGACACATTACAGACAGAGTATTAGTTGACTCCTAGCACTTCAACTCTCAGAATGAGTGGCCAACTTGGAGTTAAAGAATTGATTCTTTGATCAACTCCCAGCCACTATCTCTGCTTACGCAGAAGAACAAAACAAAGCAATGAAACTACACGCAGCCAGTTTAAGAGAAGTAATAGCATGTAACAACAACAGTTTCGCAAAAAAAACCGCACTAACCAGGCGAATACACAGAACTAATGTATGTAAAAAAAGCCTTTAAACTTCCTACTTGAATTTCCATTTAAGTTGGAGCTTGAAATTCATAGATGCCTGAATGTAACTGCTTCATGATTTAAGGTGGAATAGGAGATTTGAATAAGAATTTTACTTTGGCTTTGTGCAGAGATCACCAGAAATGTCAGAAACCTACAGAAATACTTTCCTCATCTACAAATATTAATCCCTTTTAGAAAAAGTTGTTAGGCCCCAAGTGCTCAGCAGTCTAAGGAGCTGTCACTGTGATCTAAGGATCACAAGTTCGACTCCCATGGCTGCTTGGTCCGATGTCTGCTTGCCATCGACAGTCAGGGCCTGAAAGAGCAAAAGTTGGCCTTGATCTCTCTAGGCGTGCAAGATGGCGCTCTCTCCCCAGCACTACTAAAAGTAATGTCGGCTCAGGCGTTGGAATCAGAATTGGGGATTTTGTGCTTTCCTCCGAGAGTGTTGACCACCCGGTGGCAATGTATAAATTGGGAAAGAGGCGGAGCTTGACTTCACATGCATTGGAGGAGGCCTGTGTTAGTCTGCACCTTCCCAGAATCAGACGCGTATAGGGAGAGTCAACGAATGGACAGGTCAATTTGCTAAGAGAAAAAATAAATTAATAAAAATGTTTTTACAGCCCTGGATTGCACTGACCCTGTTTGACAAAGCATTGTTTATTAAACATGTACAGGTTCTTCTGTACAGACATACCTGTGCTTAGCTAGGTCTGACTTGCAAAATCAAAATGGCATACATAGCTGAGTTCTCAAGCTGTAGGTGGTGCTACTCAGATGGGAGTTAATTGTAGTAAGCCCCATCTTAAGGGGAGCCTAATCTGAATGACTTGTCAAAGTTCATGTTTTCAGACCTACACAGTAAATCTGCCAGTGTTAAATCAACACTATTAGAGTTAAATTAACACTGAGAGTGTCAAAATGTAACACTCTCAGTGTTAATTTAACTCTAATAGTGTTGATTTAACACTGGCAGATTTACTGTGTAGACAGGCCACAAAAAACTGACTGGGTTGTATTATTTCACAGTTTATTGTTTGGTAAGCATTCCGGATACCCACATATGTGTAAAAACACTGAAAAATGTTTTCCATAAGTTTTCCCTTTTGAAGGCCACATACTCTGTGTAAACTAATACATTTACTTACACCCACACATCTCTGCTGTGCAGTACAACGGATGACATTTGAGTGTAGTTTTTTCAAACACTGTTTCCATTAAAATGTCTGTTTTTCTCTTTGTCAGTCCCTAGTTCTGCTCCATTACTGGGTATGAGCCGGAACCTCTCTGCCACCTCTGTGCTGGTGATGTGGTATGCTCCTGTTGAGCCAAATGGGGAGATAATGGAATACTCCATAGTTCTAAATGGTCCTAGAGGTGCCAACACCACAACCACACCTGAGACCCAGCTCATTCTCACATACCTCACCCCCTACACACCGTACAATCTCTCCATCTCTGCAGTGAATCGCAGGGGCATGGGCCCCTCCCTGATGCTGGCTCTGCACACTGATGAAGCTGGTGAGTTATTATGTTTTCAGTGCTTGTCATTTGTCTATGGAGCTTTAAGTTATTAGCCATGCAATGTCTCCATTAGTGTCTCAGGATATAATATTACTCTATTAGCATTACTGAACTTAAAAAGACCACTGAACCCTTAAATGGCTTTTGTTGACTCATGAATGAGTCTTTTATGGGTGCCTAAGGCACATAAAGATGCCATCTCGTGTGACTATTTTTGTTTGTGTGTGTGTGTGTGTGTGTAGGTCCAATGTCTCCACCACGAAATCTGAGTATCTTTAACCATTCTTCTGACTCAGTGTGGCTCCACTGGGAACCAAGTCTGGAGCCCAATGGCCTGATTCAACATTACGGATTCAGAATAGTGGAACTGAACACAAACAGTGTTACATACCAGGTGCTTACACACTGTGTTTCTGTGTGCACGTGACTTGGAATTAAATTTTATATACAGTATGTTAAGTTTGTAGTATTTCTGTCTGATCTCTGTGTTTACTGCAGAACTCTTCAGATGCCTCCACTCAGGCCGAATTAAGCGGCTTCAGACCTTATAGCTTGTATGAGATAAGTGTATGTACTTACACTAGAGCAGGCAACGGAGATCAATACAGTATTCCTGTTACCTTCACTACCAATGAGTCAGGTACAGCATTTGCACGTACATACACACATATGCAACACAGTATTTTGGTCCATATCCTACCATTTTTTTGTATTTGTTTAGCTCTCTGTGGTGTTTTTCTGGTTTTATCTACCAAAATGTGCATCAGTTTAGCAATAGTCCAGGCAAAAACACTAATATACAACTAACTCCCTTTTACCAATGTGAACTTAATGTTCAGATGTGTAAATGCTTTAACTTTATTGATGTTTCAAAAACAATTAAAGGACCCATATCCTATATTTTTTCCTGCTAATATCCACATTTATTTCTTTATGTATCAAAAACAGTTTTATTTCAGTTTGGCATGACATTTCCCTGAAAAGGCTGTTTTTGTTACTAACGGTACACAGTAAATATGCCAATGTTAAATCAACACTGTGTTACATTTTGACACCATCAGTGTTAATTTAACTCTAATAGTGTTGATTTAACACTGGCATATTTACTGTGTATACTTTTAAGGCTGACATATGTAAATCACTCTTCTGATTGGTTGCTGTATTTTTGTGGTTCAATTCAAAACTAGTCAGCTCAGAAAGCTCTTTATAACCTCTGTGAGGATGGGTAAGGGCTAAACTGTAGTTGACTGAACACATTGATGTAATTACATGTGGTGGTTTTCATGACATCACAAAAACGATGAATTCAGAATGGGCTGTTTTTGCAACTTGAGTAGGATATATTGCCCTATGGACCAGGGAATGGATGGTATTGTTTTGAAACTGAAAGTGTTTACTTGCTTCAAACCAAAGTGAGTTTTTTTTAATTGAATAAAATAAAATTAAATGAATCATCCATCCATCCTGTAACTCAGGATAGACTGAGAAGCAGGCAGACGATGGCTGAATATTATTTAATAAAGTGAATCCAAGCACAATAAAGAGGTATATAAACATTATAAACAGAGTAACAGGGATACACTAGCACACTACAGTTATACAATGACTTCCGACCAAAGACACAAGAGGGTATAAATGGGTAACAGATAATAAGACACAAGTGAAAACACTGCGGATAAGGGCAGAACAGGACAGGACGAGGGCAGAGACTTAAAGAAACATACACAAGACAAGGTTTCATAACATGAGGATTGACACATCCATCCATCCATTTATCATCTTCTGCTTAATCCTGATCAGGGTCATGGTGAGTCCCCTTCACAGGGCAGAGCATTATACTATCTTGGCTAAACCCAGGACAAGGTGCCAATCCATCGCTGAGCAGTAAATGAATAAATTAAATGAGAATCTTATAGGACTATCTGATATATCTGATTTGGCTAAGTAAGAGTGTGCACTTTCAAGGCTATGTTGACATATAATGTCTTCAAAAATATGAGTGCAACATTTGTCTTTTGCAGTGTCAGAGGCTGTTGGGAATCTGTCCTGTTCAGGTCTGGATTGGGATTCAGTGTATATGGAATGGGAGCCTCCAGTTAATCCCCATGGAGTGATCCTGACATACCTCATTCGCTCAGCAGATCAAATAGAGGAGGTGTATCCTCTAATACTCACACACACACTCACATACACACTCAGAGGCCTGCAGCCCGATTCTTTCTATGTTATCTCTGTAGCTGCAGTCAACTCAGCTGGACCAGGAGAGGACAGTAACTGCACAGCTTACACTCCTCCAGAATCAGGTAAAATACACTTTGGCATAGCTTAAACATTTTGCTCACATCCATGTCCTTTGTATTGTTTGTATATCGCAGTGTGATGTGTCTCTCTCTCC
>BRDA01058251.1:0-11921 GCA_036984385.1 Crenuchus spilurus
AAAATTTCTTAATTGTTTAATGTGCAGAGTAAATACAAAGAAAGTTAAATAAATACATAAATGACTTAATAAATAAATAAATAAATAGGCAGACCGCTCAACCCCCCCAATATTGGACCCAAAGTTACGCCCTTGCTCAAAACTCAAGCAGTGAGCAGGAACAAGACTCAAAACGTAACCAGTGAGCAGGAACAAGACTCAAAACTCAACCAGTGAGCAAACACAAAACACAAAACTCAACCAGTGAGCAGGAACAAGACTCAAAACTCAACCAGTGAGCAAACACAAGACTCAAAACTCAACCAGTGAGCAGGAACAAGACTTAAAATTGAACCATTGAGAGGAACCAAGACTCAAAACTTAACCAGTGAGCAGGAACAAGACTTAAAATTGAACCACTGAGAGGAACCAAGACTCAAAACTCAAGCAGTGAGCAGGAACAAGACTCACCAATCCAACACTACACACCATATGATTACGGTAATTAAGCATGTTTGTGTTTTTATAGCAACTTTTCAAATCTGATTTTATGTTTATGTAGTGACAGGTCTGGTGTTATTAACATAGCTAAAACCAGTTTAGCTGCACTGTAGCAGTGAACACTACACTATGACTATGGTATGGCTAAAGTAATCTGAAGTTCTGCTTCGAAGCCTGAGATCAAAGACCATAATGATCTGCTGATTAGCTGTGAGCTGCTTTGGTCTGTGCTGTTGTTTGAATATGTCCATTACTTTATACAGATTGTCTTGTGGTATTCTGGACATGTAGTTGTTCTCCTGTCTTCATGTTTGTCATAGACTCCATTGTGGCCAAGATTATTTATAGAGTGGACCCATGTTTACTGACCCCGTCTCTTGAGCCCACCAATTATAATGGAATTTAGAAAGCAAAGTCTGAACCCAAACACTCCTAAGAATAGCTCGAGTCTGTGGGCACAGGATGACCTTGTTAACACCACACACATTCTCTCCACTAAAACACACACACACACACACACACACACACTACCAATAACTACTGCAGCAACAACAAAAACAGGTCACACTAATGAGCTGCTCCACATCCACAACATCAGATATCCTTCTAGTTTAAATACAAATCACTGAAAGAGAGGAAACTGACACTGTGTCTGAAAGTGCATTAATTCTCCTCAGGTGAAATGATACACTTGATATCTCAGGGAAATGTGACTTTTTAATGCATTTTACTCTGCCTGAGGAGACAAGCAACATTGGCCGACCCCATTTTTAAGACGCTCTTTACAGTCAAAATTTCAATGTGTTGGGATCCAAAGGTTCTCGTGTTAAATAAGATGTAACTAAGACAAACCAAGACTCAAACCCCAAACAGTGAGAGGACACAAAACTCAAATCTCAACCAGTGAGCAGGAACAAAACTCAAAGCTTAGCAACTGAGAAGGATTAAGGCGCTGCCACTATGATCTGACAATTACGAGTTTGAATGCCGATTATGCTGTTTTTAGAGTGCCATCAACAACCGGGGCCTTGAGAGAGCAGAATTGGCCGTGCTTTCTCTTTGGTTGGGCAAGATGGTGCACTGTCACTTGTACTATAAACAAGGTCGACTAACTCGGGCGTCTGCACGGCGACGATGTATCGCCAGCAGTTCAGGAAAAAAAGGGGCTTGATGTCACTGGTATCGGAGGAGGTCTGTGCTCGTCTGCCCCCTCCCAAGAGTCAAGGACACTGCAAGTGATAGTGATAGGGGGAGTTGATAAAAGTGGCAGGTTAATCGGCCAGTAAATTACATTGGAGAGAAAATCAGGGGGTAAAATTGATTAAAAAATATATTTAAAAAGACTCAAAACCCAACCAGTGAGAAAACACAAAACTCAAATCTCAACCAGTGAACAGACACAATACTCAGAACTCCAGAATCCAAAAGGAGCTTTCTTTAATATTTCGGTAGTTCCTCTTAGACAACAATGGGATCCATTATTTATTGTTTGTATATTATTATTAGCTTTGTAGCTCTAAATATGCAGTCATAGATGGAGAAAGCATATCTAGAAGGATTAACTTTTGGGGTAAAGAGAGGAGGAATGGAGGCATTTCATTCTTCACTGAACTAGCACTTTAGCCTCTGGACAGTTTCTGTAGATGGTTCAGCTTCACCCTGGTGTGTTTAAAGTGCTGGACTCAGGTGTGAACTGTGGGTAAATACAAACACCAAAAGAGAGTTTAACCCAGAGATTAGTCCTTACTGCAGTAGAGCTTTCTGCTTAACCCAAAGTACAGCTCACATGTACATCACACACAGACACACACACACACACACACACGGTGTGTAGTCAGCAAAATGTGCTTAAGGAAAAGGATGCAGGAAGTTTGTATCCTTTGCTCCAGAAGTGGTTCATCTGAAGCTCTAGCTTACTCAGCCTCCAGCCTAACTGTATAAAGTCTTTATTGGATGACCTTTACTTCATCAGCCAGTGTGGACTAATTCTGTTACTTACTTTCTCTAACATCAGTCCTTAATCCACAGCTTAATCTGACTCTGAATGATCCGGTTAACTTTCTGAATGTTATTTTGGACTCATTCCTTCTATTTTACTGGTGACTCTTTTACTGGAGAGGATATGCTCTTCTTTTGAGTCCTGGTGCCTTTCAAGGTTAATCTCAATAAAGTCTCACATTGTGCTCAGATTTGTTGCTATAATCACATTCAAGACAATAATCTCAATATGAGCTCATCATCCAGGACTAATACTGTGGTTTATAAGCATCTCATCTAACCACTTCTCATCTCATCTCATCTCATCTCATCTTCCTCTCTCTCTCCATCAGTGTCTCTGTGTCTCTTGCCCTCTGTTCTGATGGGTAGGAATGTAAATGCAGTGTAATTCTCTCTCTCTCACACACACACACACACACACACACACATGCACTCAGTGTTTCTGAGTCTCTCGCTGTTTGTTCTGACTGGTAGGAATGTAATGTAGTGTAATTCTCTCTCTTGCTCTCTCTCTCTCCCCATCAGTGTCTCTGTGTCTCTCGCCCTCTGTTCTGACTGGTTGGAGTGTAATGAGCAGTGGGAGGTCAGTGGTGTGTTTATCAGAGTTTCCCCTCAGTGCTCACTAACAGGAGAAGATGCACAGAGAGAAGAGCATACACACACTCTTTCACACTTACACACTCTCTCTGTCTCACCTCTCATGCAGTGGTCTGTACATCGTGGAGGAATACCATCTACAGCCAACGAGAACAAGTGAGTTACTCTAAACTTATTCTATTTACAAGATATCAGAGAGTGAAAGAGAGAGAGACACACAGAGCAAGAGAGGGAGAAAGAGAGAGATGAGATAAAGAAAGTGATAGAGACAGAGAAAGGCAGGAATGGATAGAGAAAAGAGAAAGAATGAAAGAATATGAGAAAGAGATGAGGGAGAGAGAGAGACACACAGAGAAAGACAGAGACAGAGAAAGAGAGAAAGAAAGAGACAGAATGAAAGACAGAGAGAGAAAGAAATACAAGAGAGAGTGTGTGTGTGAGAGAGAGAGAGAGAGAGAGAGAGAAATAAGATTTAAAGGTGTCCTCAGTTGACACTGAAGCAGGAGCTCCTGCACTATGAAAGTGATCTAATCTACTGAGCTTAAGTCTAATGGAATCTCAGATGTCTGATGGTGAGATATGAATGTATTTATGTCACTTTAAGTCATCTAGCAGAATGATATCAGTGCACCTTTCCTCTCTCAGCTCTCTCAGACACCTAATCAGTGTGAGTAGAGTCGTGAACTTCACTAAAGACTATAGTTTACTGCTGGAGCTGAGATTACAAACTTGAACATGTAAACGTGAACAAAAGTGAACATTTGGTACCTTCAGCGAGTTAGTCAGAAACACACTAATATTAGAATAAACACCAACAGTAATAAAATAGTGATGCTCTGTGTGTGAATGTGTTCTCTCCTCGTGGCAGTCATTGTGTTACTGATTTCACTAAATCACATGTGCTGATGATGTTAATGGCTGGAGAACATCTGGAACCCAACTTTATCGAACTAGATCACAAGATTAGATGTTTAGGTATATGTGTATTTGTGTACTAGTGCATGTACATTGTGTAAAAGTTCTTTTAAATTCAGAATTTAATTCAAACTGTCACATATTTTATATTCATTACACATAAAGTGACGTATTTCAATCCCTTTTTGTTTCCATGTTGATACTGTTTGAATGGTTATTTGCTCTAACTATTGGAGTAAATCTAATGGATATATAACAATGATGTCACTTTATAACAGTTTGTCTATTTTAATTACATTTTGAACACAAATGATTTCATGATGGAGATGCACTAGTACACACACAGTGAGGTCAATCACTTTTAGTCCCTGTATTTTTGGTGGGTTCTGACAAAAGGTGCTATCTTCTGAACTGTGTATCAGATCCAGAGGTAAATACATGGAAATAAAAGCTGGCATGTTGATCTTTTGTCACATATTCCACTTTTAATGTCAAACCCAAATGTTTTTAGTCTACAGCAAAAAAGGATTGCCCTCGCACAATGTTTTTATTTTTTATTTGATATGTAGATTGTAAATGAATACTGAAGTCATCCAGACTATGAATGATAAGGAATCATGTAGTAAACTTTAAAGTGTTAAACAAACCAAAACATGTTTTAGATTTTAGATTCTTCAAAGTAGATACACAACTGATGTCTCAAACACGTTAAGAGGCAAGAAATGCAAGTCATGAACTCTTGACAAAGCACAGCTGTTAACTGAAAGCCATTCCAGGTGACTACCTCATAAAGCTGACTGAGAAAATGCCAAGAAAGCTGCATCTAAACAAGAGGTGCCTACTTTGAAGAATGTAAAATATAAACATGTTCTGGTTTGTTTAACACTGTTTTGTTTACTAAATAATTACAGATGTGTTTATAATCATAGATTGGATGACTTTAGTATTAATCTACAGTACAGTGCAGACCATTTTAAAATGATTAAAAACCACTGAATGTCCAGAATGTGTATCCAAACGTTTGACTGCTACTGTATATATACTGTATACTCTTACCCTGGTTTATACCCTATGAATTAGAATGGTGATATGCCTAATCATCACACACTGTCTCAAAAAGAAATTTTAGAACCAATTAAACTACAGAAAAATCAAACAAAAGCTGCAACGTTATCAACGGTTTATTTAATTTAATTAGAGTAATGACACGAATGTTTGTAATTAATGACTGTTTTCTGTATGCATATTAAGCAGGTGTGCACTAACTTGTGTAAACATCTGCAGATATTGTGACGATGGGGTTTTTTTTTCAGTAAAAGGATATCAGTGAACCTTTGAGTCACCTAAACTCACTGTAGTTGATCAGCCAAGACAAGCCTAGAGTCTAAATTCTGTGTCCATTTTCTTAGACAACCAACTAAGAACCTAACAACCTCTCCAGAACCTCATCCACAAGCCCGTGAGACCTTCATTATGATCTGGATGAGGTTAGAGTGGGTTAAGAGACGTTTGGTGATATTACTACATAAATATTTAGGTGAAAATTGAGTTCTAGTGTTTGTTAGCAATGTTAGCCTCAAATTGGAACTAAAGAAGCAAAGTTTGGACTTCAAACATGTTTTGGCTGATGGACCACTGAAGCATCAATTTTCTAAACATCCAGCCATCATGTGACACGAATAATAAATTAATATTATTGTATTATTGACATTATATTAGAAATTAGAACAGTATACATCAGTATAAATTAGGAGCAAACTCTAATTTTAATGTCTGTCTTTACTAAGGGCTCGGACATCATTAAATCTATCCCAACACTGACCGCACCTTAAACATGGAGGTCAAAGGTCAAGGCTGGCAGGCTGTGTGATAAGGAATGTACTGACTGTATTTGGACCCCTGGAGTGCGTCTGGACCCCCTGTTTGACCCCCTGAGTCCACAGTGGACAGTTATAGGACTTCCTGTCTCTCAGTATGGTGCCCGTGGCTCCCTCCAGCAGTGCCATATGATGCACAGATGGATTGTGGGAAGGAAAAGGCCAGACCTGCTGCTGTTGGGACTCTGTCTCAGAGCGTTGCTGTGGATTTGTGGGCTGGGCACGGTCTTCGCTGACCACTCGGCCGTGTGCAACTGCTCTAAGCACGAGCGCCACACACGAAACTACGACTACATGGAGGGAGGGGACGTACGGACCCGGCGGCTCTACAGCAGAACACAGTGGTTCCTCACCATAGATGAGCACGGCAACATCAGTGGCACACAGGACCCCAATGACTGCTACAGTGAGGATCTCACACACACACACACACACACACACACACCTGGGAAGATACATTTTACACAAAGTTCAAATCATGGAAAGTGTCAACTGTGTCAATAGGTTTGGATGTAAATTGCAGGTTCTGAAAATGATATCATGTGTAATACCACAGTCTCAAGAACACAGACACATGGGCCCCAAGTGGCTCAGTGGACTAAGGTACTGTCACTATGATCTAAAGATCATGAGTCAGAGTTCAGATCATGCTGCTTGCCATCGGCAGCCAGGGCCCGAGAGAGCAAAAATTGGCTGCACTCTCTCTGGGCGGGTAAGATGGCACTCTCTCTCTCTCTCCAGCACTACTAAGTAATGTTGGCTGGGTCAGGCATCTGCCAGACAGGCCATCAAAACTGGGGATCCTGCACTTTTCCTCTGAGCGTGTTGGCTGCCCGGCGGCAATGTATTGGCAGCAGTTGGAAAAGAGGCGGAGCTTGACTTCACATGCATCGGAGGCCTGTGTTAGTCTGCACCCTCCTAGAGTCAGAGATATTAGAAGTGATAGGGAGAGTCAACGAATGGGTGGGTTAATAGACTACCAAAGCACTTTGGAGAAAATTGGGTAAAAAAAGACAAGGGCGAAAATAAAATAATAATAATAATAAAAGAATAAAATAACTCTTCAGTTTTCAACAAAATACACCTAAATATGGTGCCGAAATGTAGAGGGTAATGTTGACATTGTTTGACCTTTTGTATTCATGAAGACAAAGTGAGGTCACATATTTGACAAGGGGGCACCCAAGAGTGATGAAACTTTGACACCAAATCTGAACTAATGCACTACTTTCACAGGTTGAGTGAGCTGTGCTTTACTGAAACATGATGCTACATCGTAACTATTAGACTTCCTGAGAGAGACCTTCAAACACAGATAATGATGCTTTTCTGGGAAGATCAAGTGACTCCAGACCTTGAGCTGGGAGATTTCCTCTCAAATTGTGTGTGTGTGTGTGTGTGTCCTAATTGCTGTAAAGTATACTGTGTAGGAGAAGGGTGCTGTAAGATGTTTGCAGGGTCTAAGACTGCACTCATAATGCACAAGTTTTACAAATGCAGTGGATGATGTGACATTTTGGATTCACGTAGCCATTTGACAGGCACTCAAGATGCCAAAGCTGAACTGGGTTGACTGAGCTATGCCATGGTAGATAGAGGTTGTCCTGATAATTATTTACACACATCAATCAGTACTCAGGATTGACAGCCGTGAATGGGAAATCAGAACTTCCTTAAAGTGAAGTGAACTTTCATAGCTCACCTGGACATCCACGATTGGTGTGTGTGTGTGTGTGTGTGTGTGTCAGTCATATCAGTGTTTGGAGGAAAAGCGAGGGGGTCACAGGGCTGCGTGCAGACCAAGAAATGACAGCATTAAAGCGAAACAGGTGCTGAGCTTGGATAAATGTTTCTCAACAGCCGTGAGAGAAAGAATCTTAATGATGGAAACAAATGGCCTGTGTTTTCCACATCTGTCAAAAGAGAGAGACGGAGAGTGACTAACACACTACAGCCTCACACACACGCACAAACACACCTTTTAAGTAAGGCCAAATTCACAAGACATTTTCCATTTCAGGGACCTAGTATCTCAACTATCACAAATTTCACACTTTTTATAAGAAAAGTTTTACTACAGTTCGTGAACCCTGCATGCATCCTTCTCAAAGTTCAATTCATATAGCACCTTCTCCATGCCCTCTCCCCTCACACGTTTGAGAGAAAATCTCCACAGCCCCTGTTTTAGAGTCACTTGATTTGCTCAGGAAAGAGTTAATATCTTTTGAAGTTCACTCTCAAGACTTGTAGTAGCTAAGATGTAGCATCATGTTTCAGCGAAGCACAGCTCACTCAACCTGGGAAAACAGCACATTTGTTCAGCTTCAGCATCAGTTTCATGGCTCTTGTTTGCCTCACTAGTCGAATATTTCACCTTTCGTGGCTACTGAATCCAAAAGTTCAAAACAAATAGTTTTAATAAAAAATGTATGTCATTTAACAACATAAATGGCTATTTTCACGGTCCATAATGCAATTTTCATGGTTGTGAAAAAGCAGTGATAATAATACAGTAGCTGGACAGGAGTAAGCCAGTGTAAAGGTATTTGTGAATGCTCATTTTACACAGTTAGATGCTTTCTCTCATGTATATAATTGTGTGCACAGTAGAGGTCAGTATAATTAGTCTCACAAACATTTAATTTTTACATTGTTAACAAAATAATAGTAGTATTTATATGCGATATAATGTGGCACAAGTGAATATAATCACAATCTCATTTCTTTTGCACACTACACTTTCTCACACAATCACTATATTATATTAAGTTATCTCAGTCTCTGTCTCTCTCTATATCACTCTGTCTCTCACTATTTCACTGAATCTCTCACTATATCACATTATGGTATCTCACCATCACCATCTTTCACTGTCTCACTCTATCTCTCACTATATCTCACTGGATCTCTCATTATAGTATCTCAATGCAACCATCTTCCACTATCTCACTACCTCTCACTATCTCACTTTCTCTCACTATATCTCACTATATCTCTCACTATATCACATTATAGTATCTCACTGTCACCATCTTTGACTATCTCTGTCTCTCACTGTCTCACTTTATCTCTCACTGGATCTCTCACTTTATCACATTATAGTATCTCAATGCAACCATCTTTCACTATCTCACTACCTCTCACTATCTCTCACTATATCACATTATAGTATCTCACTGTCATCATCTTTCACTATCTCACTCTATCTCTCACTATATCTCACTGGATCTCTCATTATATCACATTATAGTATCTCAATGCAACCATCTTTCACTATCTCACTACCTCTCACTATCTCACTGTCTCTCACTATCTCTCACTGGATCTCTCACTATATCACATTATAGTATCTCACTGTCACCATCTTTGACTATCTCACTCTGTCTCTCACTGTCTCACTCTATCTCTCACTGGATCTCACTATATCACATTACAGTATCTCAATGCAACCATCTTTCACTATCTCACGCTGTCTCTCACTATATCACATTATAGTATCTCACTACCTCTCACTATCTCACTCTCTCTCACTGTCTCACTATCTCTTACTGGATCTCTCACTATATCACATTATAGTATCTCACTGTCACCATCTCACTATCTCACTCTACCTCTCACTGTCTCACTATCTCTCACTACATCATATTACAGTATCCCACTCTTCTATCTCTCAGTATATCACATTACACTGATTCACATTATGTCTTTTTATCTCTCACTGTCTTACTCTTGTAACTTTGAACACAGTAACACTGAAAGGCTTCATGAATTATGACTGTAAACAGATGTATTTTAGGCCATCATCATCATCATCAAGAACAACAACAAATAAAACAAACATTAAACTTCATAGAGATAAAAATATTATGCACTAATCATAATGATTTAATCCCCAAAAATAATTTTACGATTACATTTGTCAGATTACGTCACGTCATTCAGAAAAGGAGGAGTTTTCAGTTGTTTAGGTAAATAAATATAAAAGAAAACAGAAAAATGTCATGTCAACACATTTACAAATATTTATTTATTTATCTTGATAACTAACACTGTTATGCTGAATGGTTTTGGTTTGAGGAACATGCTGCTTGTCTTGACATATTGTATGACAAAATCTCATCTCATCTCTTACCACAACACACCATACCATACCATATCTCATCTCATCTTATCTCATCTCGTCTCATCTCTTACCACACCACACCACACCACATCTCATCTCATCCCACAACACACCATACCATATCTCATCCTATCTCGTCTCATCACTTACCACACCATATCTCATCTAATCTCTTATCACACCACACCATACCTTATCTCATCTCGTCTCATCTCATCTTTTACCACACCATATTTCATCACATCTTGTCTCATCTCTTACCACACCACACCATATCTCATCTCAAATTCTCATCTCATCTTTTTCCACATCATACCATATCTTTCATCTCATTTCCTCTCTTTTCATCTATCACACCATACCATATTTCATCTCATCTCTTACCACACCACCTCATCTCCTTTTGTCTCATCTCTTACCACACCGTACCATGCCATATCTCATCTCCTCTCTTACCACACCACACCATCTCATTTCATAGCACACCATACCACATCTCATGTCTTACCATACCATATCTCATCTCACATCACATCAGTAAAGTCTAACATCACATCCAGAATAAGCTAATCCACCAGTTTATCACTATTATTATATGACAGCCTATCATCAGCAGAAACATCATGATGGTGACAGGTCGAGACCCTACTGCTTCTAATAACTTCTACCAACTCCAGGATAAAAGGCTCATTAGAGGTTTTGACTGAAGTCCAGTAATGTATGAGGTTTCCCATCCTGAAAAAAGAGAAGATCGAGCAGATGTAGCAGGAGAACCTCATGAAAAAGAGGAATAAGGAATTCTGTAGGTCTTCTGCTGCATACTGATTTCAGAACATGAGAGAAAGAAAACACAGTGGCTCTTTATTGTCTATTAACTCTGCATGCAATGGGCTATATTGTGTGTGTGTGTGTGTGTGTGTGTGTGTGTGCACGTGTGCTTGCGTGACAGGCACTGAGTGTGTTGAGAGGAGGGAAAAGATGATTGCGTAACAATTGGCGTTGAAAAGCAGAAAAATTGATACACCCAGATGTGCCTGCTGACTGCCCCGCAGAGAACACACACACACACACACTTAGGCCAACCAGCCCAGTGCACGCACATATCTAATAAATCATACCATCATATTTAACGGCTGAAGGCCTGAACCAGTCTGCTACAGGTCACTGCACACACACACACACACAGAGACACACACAGACACACTTTAAAAGCAGTCATTAAACTGAGAGTAATAATAATAATGAGGATCAGGTTTGTATGTTTTGCTCTGTTATTGATCACACTCAGAGCAGTTTCAGCTCTTTATGATCTTCAGCTTAAGTTGTAATACTGCAATAAAACCCATCAAAAGACCAACCACAGACAGCCTGTAAATAATAACACCGTGCGCCACAGTAAGACTGAGTGACACAGGACGTAACAGTCAGATACTCACACTTAGTCTTATACAGACCTGATGTTCTAACTGAAACCTCCTTCTACAGTACACACATCTTCACATGTTAATGCACATTTACCCTTTATTTACATTTAACATACTGGTACAAAATAAAACTTGTGCCAACATTATGGCACATGCAGTATTATATATTTAATTAGTTTGCAGGGAGTTAATTCCAGAAAATGTGGAAAAAATATATATTCATTGCCTGTGAACTTACTGTAGGGTGCACTAACTTTTGCATATCACGTATTTTGTTGATAAAATGCAAAGCTGGAACAGAACAGCTGTACATAGCTGTGTTATAACAGACTCATTTGAACAGCCACCTTTCTCCAACCCAACAGTCTTTACAGCAATGAGCACAAACACACACACACAGATTGAGGGGATATTTCCTCAGTCCCTGGTCTACAATCACTGAACTTAAATCAGGAAGCTACAATGTAGCATCGCCTTTAGACGAGGAACAGCTCACTCAACCTGGGA
>BRDA01058253.1:609-19557 GCA_036984385.1 Crenuchus spilurus
TGTGTGTGTGTGTGTGTGTGTGTGTGTGTGTGTGTGTGGAAGTTTCTCCAATTTTTTAATGTGAACCTTACTGTAAAATCATTAAAAGATATATTATTAATCTTAAACTTATCAAAATTATCATATTTGATCTGTAGTAATTTTGAAGTAATCAGTAAAAAAAAGGAAACATTAATTTTGATAAAATAAGGGTCCCGTGGTCCACTGGTTTATTACTGTCATTTTTTCAATATGTAATATACCAACGAACTCCCAGTTTACCATAAACTCTTTGGTGTGTGTGTGTGTGTGTGTGTGTGTGTGTGTGTGTGTGTGTGTGTGTGTGTGTGTGTGTGTGTGCCCGCCACTTGTTTGTTTGTATCATTGTTTATTGGTTCATTACCATCCTGGAGATTGACCAGTATGAACTGAAAAGCTCTGGCAGGATGTCGCTCATATTTGTGCAGATTGTATGATCCCATGTGTTCTTCATTTTGACGTCTCATTTCACAATGAACTGATTTCACTTTCACAAACATGCTTTTGCAAGGCTGATTGTGACATCTATGCCAAGCTCAGTTGAGTGTTTGAGCCAGACAGAAGGTGTAGAGCAGGTAGTGGCCTGCTGGGAATTTGAGAACATTATCATTCTTCTTCTGCACAGCTCAAACACATCACAGCATGGCCCAAAGAGCTCGCAGTACTCAACTCGCAGTAACAGTTTAGCTTAGCAACATAGAGACAGAGCTTAGCATAGACAGACAGGATCGTCAGCGGCACACATATCCAAGTTCTCCTATTACTGTTTGAGAACATTCAGTTATGGAAATGATACACACGTTAATTACAAATTACATCAGCAAACTTGCAGTTAGTAACATATTATTGTAGTGAGTTCAAGAAATGTTTTTCTGACAGCCAGCTCATGTCTGTCTCTCTCTCTCTCTCTCTCTCTCTCTCTCTCATACACACACAGGGCAATTTTTAGACTACCCTATCATCACAGATGATAGAGAGAGAGGCATGGGGGTGGTGCGGAGCTGGCAGACACAAAAACTAGCTGTTAGAAATAAAAACTATTTGCAGTGAAGCTTACAGTACAATCACACTAAGTGTCAGGGCATATTTATTTCAGTGTAAGATCATATAGGACAATTAGACTGTATGATTATATCATACTGGCCAAAGTAGACTTTGTGAAACAACCAGAGAAGGCACAGATGATGTACCACATGATTACATCCACACATCTTAGAAGGAATATAAAAAACACTGGCTTTAGTCATGTTTATTAGCTTAAATGAGAGGGTGAGTCAAAAATGATCAGCACTCTGAATTTATTTGAATCAGTTTTCAGAAAAGACAAATGCAATATATTTGTACACAATCTCCCTGCTTTTCAGTACACTTTGTCCATTTAACAACTATCGTATTCCCTCATTAAAACATGTTTGTGACTGAGATGCAAGTCATGAATGCACAGCTGTCATCAGTCCTAAATCTGTGTCCTCTTATGGCTTCTTTCAAGAACCCAGAAAACTGGAAACATCCATTTTCTGGCTGATAGTTGACTTTTGAAGGTCAGTGGTTGAAGATGTTTCCATTCCAGTCTCTGCTGTTTACTCTCAGACTCGAACACCGTAAATCTGCACTATTAGAGTTAAACTAACACTGGGAGTGTTACATTTTGACACTCTCAGTGTTAATTTAACTCTAATGGAGTTGATTTAACACTGACAGATTTACTGTGTATGTATGAATCCATATCTCACCTGTATCATCAGTAATGATTCTTTTATCTTCCTTACAGTATCTGCACACTGTTTTTCTTTCATGCAAATCATCAGCCATTGTTTGCTGCACTGCAGTCATAAATGAACTTACGTAACATGTTTAAACCTGCCCAGCAGTTACCATGTAGACTGTGACCTAGTACAGAAAGGGCTGAAAAGATATTGATATTTAGATATCAATATAAAGATATTGTTTGAACAGCTGCTTGTGCTATGTTATTCTGCACTATTAGCTTAGCTTAGCTTAACTTAGCTTATTTTATATTTATTCACATAACTAGATTATTCATTCATTGACCTAAATTAATATAAATGATTATATAAAGATGCAAATACATTCTATTCTTCTTGAATTTCCCCTTGGGGATCAATAATCTATCTATTGTCAGAATACTATGATATATGATACATGCTAACTACCTAGCCTGCCAGCTACATAAGTGTTGCTTATGACATTTATTACCTTTGCAACAGCATTTAAAGACTCCAGAATAAAAAATAACATACATACCCATGTGTGCTGAATATAAAATATATGACAATATGTGCTTCTGAATGAAGTTATGAACACAAATGATTTTTTTCTTGATTTCCCATTTTTTGGATGCATGACTGGATTTGTGTTTAGAACATTGATTCTTACTGTAATTGTCTTACTTTAGTCCAATAACATCATTTAAAAAAATAATACATTATCCAAATTGGTGTTTCAATTGCTGTATTTATCAAACATCATAATTGTCACAGTCTTAATGATAAAAAACTAACACTGTCAAAGGAGACGTGAATCCAGGTCAGAGGAGATGTAGTTCTGGGCTGGAAGTATACTCCTCTGGTCCAGAACTGATCCAGATGTAAAAAGGAGGATACAGATGTGGCCTGGATTTGGCCTGCATGAGCAAAGAAATCACTGGTTGGCCCAAATCAGACACAGGACCAGATCTGTTTGACTTCTGCCGGAATGTTGGAAGATTTGTGCTGGATCCAAGCGAGATCATTTTTGCAATCTAGGTGCAGATTTTGTTATCTTTAGAGGATTGGATTATCATTTGAGTGAGTGTGCTAACAGTAAAGGCAAGGTAATGTTAAAAGCACTATGAATTTTTGGTGCTGGGAATGATTCACTTTACTGGACAAATGAGTAAATGTCTGGTGTTTGTGTTAATGTTCCACAAAGCCTGCACTGTGTTATCATATGATGTAACAGGCTAATTACATGTGGACTATTGCATATTCTCCCTAAAATAAAAACTTCAAAACGATTGTATATGGGGTTATATGGCTTTTTATATACATTAGAAGTAATGGCAAGAAATTTTGATAAAATGAGTCAGGGGGAAAACTGTACACAGTCCAATTTTACAAAATCATCATAGTGTCAAGCACATTAAGAGATAGAGAGAGTACTCAATGTGATGCTCACTCTACCATTTACAAGTGATATTTGTGCTGCAATGCTTTTGGGAAACCTAGTCCAGGAGCTTTATTTGTGTAAAATGTCTCTGCACAGGTCAGCACTGAACTTTGACTATAGCTCCCCTTCTGTTTAACAGTGGCACTGCAGGCTGGTCTATTCCCCATACACAGCACAGCAGCTGCCACAATATTCAAAATGTGAAAAATGAATGAAACCTTTAAGGAACATCTTTGCTGGATATTGTGACCAGCAAGGTGAATATTTCTGGTCTTCCATTAGAGAAATCTTTCAGATTCCAGTATAAATGTGCTAAAAGAAACCCTGGCTAATATATATATATAATCAAATGTAACTGATTGACATCTCAATCTTTGACTAAATGCCCAAATAAAGTCTTCCCAAACGGTAATTTCAGCCTTTTTTGAAAGGTGCGTGAGGAAAATGTTAAAATGCAGAGACGTGCCATTGTTTCTCTCTCAGTGTTGATACTGTGCAGTTGAAAATAACTTCAGTATGGATCTTCACCCAAGCAGTTATGCGGGGACACCTCTGTGTGTGCTCCTCTCACTCACTGTGCTCTTCTATCAGATTCCATTTTGAGAGGTTTTCTGCCTTTGCATTTTCTAGAGGCTCGCTTGTCTTACTCCACTGCACTGAAGACAACTGATGATTCATAGGCTGTGACACTTTGACAGATGGACAGATTTGAGGTATTTTGGGGACTTCATCCTTGATGCAGGTGGCAAAATGGAAAACATTTTTCATTGTGTTTGTGGCAGAGTCACCATGGTGTGTGTGTGTGTGTGTGTGCACATCCCTACTGTTTCTATATCCTGTCAAGTACTCATACAGAGCTGTTTGTGTAAGTGCAAATATTCTAAGAGCAGTGGAATAACTACAAAGATCCTGGTATTTACATGTATCTGACGCACAGGTTGTGAATAAGATATATAGTTTGTTAGTACAGTGATAACCCTACTTACAAGTTTAATCCGTGCAGGAGCCGAGCCCGTTAGCTGGTTTGCTCGTTAGCTGGATGCATTTTCCCCATAAGAATACATGTAAAACTGATTAATCTGTGTCAGCCGGCCAATATACAGTATACTTTAATATGCTGAATAATGTGTTTATAAAACATAAACGTGATGACGACGGCGCTCGTGTAGGCTGGCCGCTAATGAGAGGGAGACCGACGGTGCTCGTGTAGGCTGGCGGCTGCATGGTTACACTTATATGAAAAGTAAAAGTAAAATGTATCTAACTTTCTTGTTCACTACCTTTTGCTACCTTAGCGTCGCTTTCAACAGGCACTTTCACTTTTACTGAACAGCGGTCAAAAGTATTGACTGACCTCTTCTTCTACAGTAGCATCTAGGAGATGCTACGACCGCAGCCCCCCTAGCGGTTTGGCATACTTGAAGAAATTTACACTACACGTTAGCTGGAATTTTACTCGTTACCTGGAACAAAAATATTCTGAGATCTCGACTCGTTACTTGGAATACTCGTTAGTAGGGTTACCACTGTATTGCCTTTGCAGTACTGATGTTACACAAGTCTACAAAATGTACATTTTTATTCTTCACATGTGCTATAAGTGTTGACCAATCACAACCTATAGGAATGTAAAGTGGCTTTGACTGACATCACAAAAAAGGAATTCATAACAGGTTAAGTACCATATAAGTACTGTAATGAATGGTACATTTTAAAACTTAAAAATGCTCACATATTACACCAACTGCCTCATTTCAAATAAGAAAAATGCGTTTTCCATATGAACAGTTGTCCATTTAAGATACTGATGTAACCTAGTTGCATTGTTTTGATATTAACCCCCTGGAGTCTGAGGGTTTTCCAACACTCTGACGTAGTTTGACATGCCTTGACTTTTTTATATCTAAAATATTTTTCCCAAAGTGTTACACAGGCTTTTGTTCAACACAAACTCAGCAACAAGTGTCAAAACAGTAAGACTGTCATAAATCCATATTTTGTTTCATAGTTTCCATATTAAAACTGATATATTGTGAAAAACACTCTAAACATTTCTAGCCAAGACTTCTGAGCTCTGAACTGAATAAACAAAGGTCTTTGCTACACACTGGTCCGTACAGTTTTCAGAAATTGTATCTGGTTTTATTTCTAAAGCTTAACAAATGTGAGGTGACATTTTTCACTCGTTCAGTGGTTGCTAGTTTGTATATTTATGAGATAGGTGTGAGGTGAGAGCTGGTACTGGTACTCCACCAATGGAATGTCTGGAATTACCATTTCATTATCATATGAATGACAGATTGCATCATTTGGCAGCTGTCTGACTCGATCTGGAAAATGTGTCTCTGCTTATTTAAGCTCCTCTCACAAATATCTAAAAATATATTTCGATTCAAACTATATACATTTGAAATGTACACCCTTTTCTGGGGTATGTTTTGTTTTGTTTCTAGGATAAAAAGAGTTTTTGCTAAATTTTATTAATATGCTGCTGACTTCAGAGTGTTAACTTAGGCTAATTCTGAACCATGTTAGGCTACATTCAGACTGCAGGCATATCAGATTTGTTCTTTAAATCCAATCTATTGACATGACTGTTCAGTGTTATTGGTAAGTGAAAAGATCAGGGGTGCGTTTCCCAAAACATTCTTAACGCTAAGTACTTCGTAACCTCTTACTTACGAACATTCTTAAATTTACAAGTGTTTCCCGAAAGCCTAAGTAACCCACATCGTACTTAAACTCGTTCGTAAATCTACGAGTGGTCTGACCCTCTCGTAACTCACTAAGTTGTTCTTAACTTGAAGTTCACGTGCAGTTCTGTCTGAAAAACAAAAAAGGCCGCTGATCATCCTTTGACAAACGCAACACACAGCACACGCGTGTATTAAACAAACAAGAATTCATGAACATTTAAATTTTCTTTTGAAAGCGTAATTGTGTCACGGAAATTAGAGCCAGTGTCCTTAGTTCTATCCTGGGCATACATGTACTTATTAAGTTGAAATTATTGTTTTCACGAAATAAAAAAACTAAGATTGCTTAAAGTACAATATATTATTTATTGATATACACATATAAATTACATAAATGCAATGGTTTTTTTTTCCAGTGTAACAGTCGTAGTAGTAAATTAATATATTGTGTCCCAAGCAATGGTTACAAATTGGCCTATTAAGCTTGTCAACTCTTAACCAATCAAATTCACTGATTAATCATATACGCGTAACCAAGAGGATTTGCCTATTTATAGGTAGGCTTGGCATGCGATGGACAGCAACTGCAAGTGAAATGTTTTTATTTATTTTTTGCATGTATGTAGTGTAAATACTTTTTTAATGTTTGGTTTTTATAATTATTGTTTACATAACGATACGTTTGTGGCTTAATAATGAAGAAATGTATGTAAATTGGTGGTACAGTTTTCGACTGGCCAAGCCTATTTGATGCAGACATGAGGGCGGAGTCAACTAAGTGCTACTTAAGGACTCGTTTGTAAGTTTGGAAGATAAGAAGGCTTTTGGGAAACAGTCGGAAAAATTGCGTTCTTAAAGTTACGTTGTTCTTAATCGGCTTTCGGAAAACGCACCCCAGATTTGTTTGTCCTCATATCACAAATCTGTATGTTTGTGTTTCTGTGGTAACAGTGCAGGCATCAGTAATTACAGCCACACTGTTGACGTGGCTTCAGAGTTGCCAGGTGGTGATTATGGGGTGCCGGTTTTTGAACTACTTTAAAATGTACCATGACTGACATGCCTTAGGTAAACTTTGTAATATTAGAAAACACCAGTGGACAGTTCTGAAAATTTAGATTAGAGAAAGACTGAAAAAGATTTAAGAGTCATATAAATCAGTTATAACTTCCTCAAATGGTTGTGATTCAGCTCTTTAGATTTTGCATTAGTTTTATGTTTGTGTATGGCAGCTTTCTGTCAGACAGTGGAATGGAAATTTTTTCAGGACCTGGCAAACTGGGACTCTGCTGTGGTGCCCTTTGTGGTGCGATTCTTGAATCTGTGCACTTTTGTCACTCTGCATTTGATGTGTTATTCGTTTTCTGCATTGTGAGTGATGCAAAAGACACTTCAAAATCCAATTTGTGTGGCCAGACCATCTGGACTAAGATGAATTTGTACAAAACGTATCATTTTTCAAACCATCTCCAAACGTGGCCTGGATCAGATTTGCAAAATTCAGATTTCATGTGGTTTTTGGTTTTCTGGACTACCAAAAATCAATCTGGATACAATCTACATAGACTAAAAAAATTATTTGGGCTTACTGACTGAACATAGTCAATCACCAATGCATTTTGCAATGCAAATCACAATTGCATATGTAGCAAGTGGCATTGAATATGTAAACAATTGGTGGTGCATCAAACATTTAAATACATAGATTACATACCAGGAAAACTACAGTATTCTCTTTTACTGCTGATGTGTGTTTTTTTACCAAGTCATGGGTCTGTACAAGATTCCACTAAACAGTTTTAATAATAAAGTGGGTTTCTTTTAACAGGTCTTGTACACAGACAAAAAGAGAGAGTGAGTGACTGGGTGTGTGAGAGAGCGAGAGACTAAATGAAAAGTTCAATATTCCTTCATCACAAGCCAACACTATTAAAACTCAGAACATGAGCCACCCGGGCCATAAAGCAACAGATCCTTCCTATGTCAACAACCTTAACCTAGATACGCCTGCACACCATTTATATATCAATCAGTCCAGCACAGCAATATAGCCAATGCAAAGAAAGGATGATATAATACTCACTTGAAGAGGAAAGTAGCACAGAACACTAACTGTTAGCCACTTGTTTTGGAAAAACACTCCATGGTAAACTGGTGATTATTTTTACCAGCAGTGTGACTGATATCCTGTGGCTGGTGGGCTTCAGGGTGTTTTAAATCCAAATTCACCTTCAAATAAAAAGTTTTAAAATGTGCTTTCATAGGAAGTTATTTCCTGATGCTGGGTGCCAGAAAGCCATTGGCTATTAGCTAAGGCAGGCTTACTTTTTGCTGGATGTAACTGCTGATATAGGTCTTTATAGGTATTTAAATATGTATATGTATTTATATAGGTCGAATAAAAATATATATTTTTAGATATTTGTGAGAGGAGATTAAATAAGCAGAGACACATTTTTTTTCACAGTGAATAAAAGTGTGAACCTTTTTAACCATGCCCATTTGCCATTCATACAATAAAAACATGGTAATTCTGATCATGCCAGTGGAGGATAAGCAGCCAATGAGCAAAGAGCACTTAAAAAAACAAATGTGCAATCACCTCTCAACTTCACACCTAATGAATATTCAATTTAGGAACCACTGAATGAGTGAAACAGTGTCACATTACAATTGTTAAATTTTAGAAATAAAACCATTTACAGTTTTTGCAATTGTATATACATTATATATTTGTAAAAAAGACTTCTAATATTAAAATTAATATTAATAAAACTAAAATAAATTGTTTATTATTGTATTTATTTTAATATTAGAAGTATTTTTTAAAAATATATAATGTTCTCTGTAATACCTATGCCTTTTTACTGCTCTGCACATGAGAGAGAGAGAGAGAGAGAGAGAGAGAGAGAGAGAGAGAGAGAGAGAGAGAGAGAGAATCATTATTCACAGATAGAATCTCTCTACACCTCTTTCTAACTTGGATATCATAAGTGCTGTGTTCCATCATATATACTTACTGTATGTGATGTGTGCACATGCAGGGAACTACTAATACACGCAAAGACTCAAAAACACAGGCTAAAGAGGACCCTGATTCAAATAAACAGATCAGTTGTTAAAACCTTATCAAACCTTATTTATCATTAGTATAACGTTTCAGATGACTGAATGTGAAGGTACTACTCTAGCAGCAGTCCATCTATGCACTGGGAGCAATCAGCCAGCAGAAAGACTCCCACTTTAGCAGCTTACAGTAAAATGGTGAAAGTGGATCAAAGATGATTGTGGTAACCTGTAAGCTTTAAGGTCAGATTCATTCACTTGGTTCAGTCCAGCTCACAGACATTTGATCTCCAAAGTATATGCTTGGTGATATTGGTGATGGGTCATATACCATCTCTACCAGTTTAGTAGTGCTTTACTCTGTCACCTACTCTCACCTTTTATTGATTGACACCTGACTCAAATTTTACCTTCAAATGATCTGCCATTTAGCCCATCCCCTCCGTTAGGCCTCTCCTCATCACTTTGCAATGTCCCTGACTCTAGGAGGGTGCAGACAAGTACAAGCCTCCTCCGTTGTGTGTGATGCAGCCACTGCTTCTTTTCGAACCACCGCTGATACACCGTCACTGGAGAGCCTAACGCGCTCGGAGGAAAGCACACAGGATCCCCAGCTCCAATTGGACCAATCAGTAGATGCCTGAGCCAGCGGACATTGCAATGTGTGAGTGATAGGGAGAGAGAGAGCGCCATCTACCCGCCCAGAGAGAGCACTGCCAATTTTTGCTCTCTGTGGGCCCCGGCTGTTGATGGCAAACAGCATGACCGGGATTTGAACTCGCGATCTTCAGGTCATAGTGGTAGCATCTTAGCCTGCTGAGCATCACAGGGTCCTGTATTATTTCATTTGGTATTTTATTTGGTCGGCAGCCTTTGCACACTGCATGTGACTTGTCCAGTTTGCCGTTCCCAGTCAGCTCGTAGAATTATAAATGTGTCCATATTTTGGCTTTTAAAACATTTGGTGCATTTTTAATCTCAACATCGTGACCTATCTTTGCAATTTTTGCTATTACAAATGTGATAAATGATGTTATCACGTTATGATCGATTATGGTCTGTAACTGCATCGATGCTGAATTGCCCACATCCAAATCTCAATGCATTGATTATATGATTAATTTCGACACCTCTAGTTGCTTGTGGTTATTTTTGTGAGTGAACTGCAGTATACATTCCAATTTGGAAGAACACTTCCAAACTAAACAAATATTAATCTTCTTTCCTGGACCTATGTTTTCTCTTTCACTTCTGTTTCAGTGTTTACAATGCAGTGTAAGCCTCCCTTTGGTGTACTTTTAAATGAAGCAGAATAGAACAAAACAACCCCGTCAAAACAAGCATGTCAGGCATTCTTTTTAGTATACAGTACCATTATACTCTTAAAAATAAAGGTCTCAAAAGGGATTCTTTTGGGTGATTTCAGAGAATAGCTATTGTCAGTTTGTTTTAATGGATGGCTCATAAGGGCCAGGTTCCCAGACCCAGATTAAAGGAATGCAGATTAGAGAAAAATCAAATGTACACATTTTCCCTATCTACCTAGATGTAGTTCAAGATGTAGCAGACAAGATATCTTTGGAACACAAAGGTAGCTTCTTTAGTTTAGAACTGGACCTGCAATGCTATTACCGCTTACAAACACTAGAACTCAATAGAACACCCAATTGCCAAATTGTTTCTGTAAACAATACTTTATCTGTTTCACAACCTTTACACTGTGTCCTTAAACACACTGACTTATCAGTAAGACCTTCATTAAGAACATTAGCTTTTGTGATGCATTTTAATAAAATAGTTTAAACTATGAGATCAAGTCAAAAATCATCTGCACTCTGGTTGTAGAATTTATTTTAATTAGTTTTCAGACTAATATTAATATAATTGACATAATCTCCCTGCTTTTCAGTACACTTTGTCCTGCTATCAACAGGCTTTTGTATTCCCTCATTAAAATATGTTTTTGGCTGAGCTGTGAGCCATGAATGCACCTCTTCAGACATGAAGCTCCGTCCTTTTATGGCTACTTTCAGGGGACCCACAAAACTGTAAACATACATTTTCCAGCTGATGGTTGACTTTTGAACTTTTTCTTGGTGGTGGTTGAGGATGTTTATATTCCATACTCTGCTTGTAGTGATGAATCCATGTCTCACCACCAATAATGATTTTGTAAGAAACTTTCATCTTCCTTACAGTTGCCCCAAATTTAGTTTACAGGTGATCAAACGCATCTGTAATGAATCACTGTATGCTTTTTTCATGCAAATCATAAGTGGGGCAGCCATCTTTTGTTGCACTGCAGTTATAAATGAAGTGATGTAATTTGTACAAACCTGCACAGCAGTTTTAATATAAATAAAAAGTTAATGCATATTTAGTTGACTGCTAGTTCTGCTGGTTGTTAACAAGTGTAAAATATTAATATGATTGTTTTTTTCTGTGTCTAGAAAATTGTCTCTTAAAGAAACTTTCCTTCACTGGTCCAGATTTAAAAAAACTCAACTGACAATACCTGGGGTTGAAAATAGTATAGATTTTTTCACTGAACCATTTATTTAAGTCTAGATTTTAAAAGAAATCATTGGTCAATCATCAAAATTTAGTCTAAAAACAGGCTTAATCTGTATGCAGGATTCTTTGGAAAACCTGAAGTGGTTAATTACAGCACACCATTTTAATACTTCTATATTTAGGAGTAATTTACACAGAAACATGCACTCATGAACTTTATTAATGTAAACACTGTCTTATGGATTTGGGGTACATTTGAAAAATGTCAAGATAGTGAATTTTATCAGTACCGCTCAGCAGCAGGCTATGTGTGTTTTCCTGCATTATGGTGTTTTGTATTCAGTTCAGGAGAGGAAGTGCAGCATAGAAATATCACTCTTGATGTACAGTATCTCTCCCCCACCCCCACACTCTTTACATCTCCGGCCACTTCTAGTTCATTCGTTCCTCGGCACATTTTGTCATCTCTTGGGACAAGCTGTTCCCCTCTTAAAAGTGCAGAATGTGGACAAAGCGTTTACTTTGTCTGCCTAAGCAAATAATTACTCCAATTAATTAAGCAAGCTGTGGATGACTGGAGGCACAATTTTCTATTCCATGTTGGGGAAAGTAGCTGCATAAAGGACAGCTAGCCACTAGAGGGCAATGCCAAATGACCCAGAGTGGAGAAAAGAAGAGTTGTCAGTTATGTGGGGAGTGTTGCTGTGTTTTAGACTCAGGCGCTTTCGGGTGATGTATGTGGAGTTTGGAGGCGTTGTTTAAAAGCCCTTCACGCAGGCTTGTTGGTTTTCTGAGCTGGTGTAGCCTCATCACCCACTGAGTAACTAATGGCTCGTGCCAGAGTGTGTTTGCAAAGTACTGTCTATGTATATATGTGTGTGCACACTATGTGTCTGTTTATGAAGAAACATTCAGCCTTTTAAGTGTCACTCTGAAACCTCAGCAGACATGGTTTATTCCTCACACATTCTCTCTCTCTCTCCCTCTCTCTCTCTCTCTCTCTGTCTCTCTCTTTTCGCTCTCTCTCTCTCTCTCTCTCTCTCTCTCTCTCTCTCTCTCTCTCTCTGTATCTCTTTTCGCTCTCTCTCTCTCGCTCGCTCTTTCTCTCTGGCTTGCTCTCTTTCTGTTTCTCTTTCTCTCTCCCTCCCTCTCTCCCCCCTCTCTCTGTTTATCTGTATCTGTCTCTTTATTTCTCTCTCTCTCTCTCTCTCTCTCTCTCTCTCTCTCTCTGTTTCTCTCTCCCTCCCTCTCTCTCCCCCTTTCTCTCTCTCTCTCTCTCTCTCTCTCTCTCTCTCTCTCTCTCCCTCTTTCTCTATTTCTCTCTCTCTCTCTCTCTCTCCCCTCTCTTTCTCTCTACCTCCCTCTCTCGCCCCCCTCTCTCTGTGTCTCTGTCTCTGTCTGCCTCTCTCCCTTTCTATCTCCCTCGCTCTCTCTTCCCCTTTCTTTCTCTCTTTCGCTCTCTCTCTCCCTCCCTCTCTGTTTCTCTCTCTCTCCCTCTCTCCCCTCTCTTTCTCTCTACCTCCCTCTCACTCTCTCTCCCTTTCTATCTCCCTCGCTCTCTCTTCCCCTTTCTTTCTCTCTTTCTCTCTCTCTCTCTCTCCCTCCCTCTCTCTCTCTCTCTCTCTCTCTCTCTCTCATGTGTGTGTGTGTGTGTGTGTGTGTGTGTGTGTGTGTGATCATCCATATGCTAAATATGAACTTAGCATTAAATCTGAGCAATTGAAAATTATTAAGCGGATTGTCCTTGCTGTTTTAAAATGTTTGTACCATATTCAAGTCAATTGGATTCATTTAAGGGAATTGGAGAGAGAGACTTGTGGTTCTTTTCTTACAGAAAAGCCCTCACAGCCCTTCTCTAAAGGATTAGTGGAGCTGGACTGGCCGAAGTCTTATCAGTTGTATACAAAAACTCCCTCTAGTGGCATCTGGCAGCACATCCTCCACAATTGTCCCCTATTCCCTACCCAGCCCTGTGGCTCAGTTTAGCTTCAAAATGTGCTGATTTATCCACCAGAGGGTGGAAATATAAAAAAAAAACCTAGACATATGCCATCTCTATTAGCTCGCTTTAAAAAATGCACAAGTCTTTTCTGGAAAAGCAGGAGTTATTTCTTGGTGAATGATTTAGGAATGATTCTGGTTGGTTGGTTTTTGTGACTGCACTGTTTGTTGCATAAATGAACTTAAGCCGCATGCAGAGTTTTTGTTATCAGGGTAGAACTGTATAAGCCTGAGATCTGAAAAGTCAAGTTGGGTTTCAGCTTCATATGAATTGACTATAATTGGTAGTATCTGAGAATTATGAGAATTATGTAAATTAGCTTATATGCATTTCTGATCAACATCTATCTAGTAAAGTGCCAGATACTGTAAATATTCTGGGCACAGTTCATGTAAAGGAGTAAAAAATAACTTAAAAATTAATCTAAGAACTATTAGCTAGCAGGCTAGCAGGCCTACACACCAATAAAAGGTTTGATTCTACTTATCTGGTGCTCCATTGTCAAGTTGAGTAAAGACTCAAATCTGAGAGAGTAAAAAGAAGTGACTGGCACTGGAGTGTTAAGCCCAGCTTCCTTGATACCTATGCAATATTCTATCTTCTGTGCAGCTCGGGGCGTAATGGAAACCAAATGTATGCAGCACGTTCCTGATGCGTGGAGATGCCGGCAGCGCTGCTGAGAAGCTAATTTCCAGCTCTAACAGGTATGACTGGTGTGGAGCGAAGCGAGGAAAGGCCACAGGTAAGCTGGCAGTCCGATACAAACTCAATTCCTGCAAGGCCTGAACAAGCCAGCGGGCTGGAAGAGTAGGCCTGGCTAGATAAACATCAGCTTCTGCATAGGTCATCCTTTGCAGCTTGCATTCTACTGCGTCTTCTCATCTACACCCACCTCCAAGGCTGACAAGGATACGCCGGCTATGTCATCTCACACTTGGATATATATATATATGTGGGTGTGTATGTGTGCTTGAGTGATTGCTGCACGGTTGGCAGCTGGAATAGGGATATTTTGACTTGACGGAGGGAAGAATGACATCTTCTGGTGTGTGGAAGAAACTTGCCCAGGGGTGAAAGGGCTGTCCCAGGAAGAGCCATCATATATATTTCCACCTTCCCACCACTAAATCCATTAGTGACACAATTTCCACCACTCTCACCGTGCTCCCCTTGATAGCATCCACCATCTATTTTATTTTATTCTTATTTTCAATTTTGCGGATGGGAAAAGGTTAGGATTAGTTATCGACAGGATCCGTCTGAACAGGGCTGAGGAAGCAGGCCACACAGGATGGGACTCCCTAAGCCCATTTTCCGCATGCCCGGCTGAGTGTGTGTGCCAACGTGTGTGTGTGTGTGTGTGTGTGTTTCAAATAGACCAAGCATTCTGTGAGTTTTTGTAAAGTCACAAATGGAGTATTGTGTATTGAGGCTCATGTCTATTGCTTGCCCCCTTAAGCTGTTTTTCACCTCTGCTACTGTTCACACCTTTTGACTATTTGCACTTCATCTTCTTATATGTCCTCTGTAGAGACCGGTCAAATGCATCCCAGTCTGTATTACATATTAAAGAAATAGTTTGGAAAAAAGGAGATTTGAACAAAATTTCCTTGTTCCGTTCAGTGATGAGTGTAGTTTACATCATTTGACTTGCAAAGGCTAATGTAGCTAACAAGTAATGGAAGCTACACAGTAAATATGCCAGTGATAAATCAAGACTGTTAGAGTTCAATTAAAACTGAGGGTGTCAATCAGTGTTAATTTAACTCTAATAGTGTTCATTTAACACTGGCATATTTACTATGTAGCTACATATAGCATTTACATTAATATATACGGCACTTGACAAACGCTGTTACCCAGGGCTACGTACAAATGTGCTTTGTTTCCATTAAGATAATTATCTCTACAGACAGGTTAGAGTACAAACTACACTTCAGTTCAGACACTTAGAATAAAGTCATTACTACTCATACATAGAAAGAAGGAAAGATACACAAATATACACAATATAAGAGCATTACAGTGCATAACAAGTGTTTTAAACTAGTGCTTACTTGAGTGCTCGACAACAAGATGGGTCTTCAGTCTGCATTTGAAGACTGCACGGGACTCTGCTGTTTGAATAGCCAATGGGAGTTCATTCCACCACCTTGGTGCAAGTACAAAGAAGAGTCTTGAAGCTAGTCTTCCAAGTGTCTTGAAGGATGGCAGGTCAAGCTGAGCCATAGGCTACTAGAAGCTCAAAGGGATTGAGGTGCGGCTCAAGACTTGGTCATTGCTATTAGGTAGGAAGGGGGTGGTCCATTTTTTGCTTTGTAGGTGAGCATCAGGGTTTTGAATCTAATGCAAGCAGCTACAGGAAGCCAGTGAAGTGAATGCATCAATGAAGTGATGTAGGAGAACTTGGGCTGATTGAAGACCAGCTGAGCAGCTGCATTCTGGATCAGCTGCATGGACCTGATGGCTCGCATAGAGCGAGTTGCAGTAGTCAAGTCAAATGTGTTAGCGAACTGCACACCTTCATCATCATTAAGGTCTCTGAAACCACCTTGAGTTGTTATGTAATCTCAAGTAGACTTGCTCATGTGATTTCGTACACTGTTTGACATAAATTATGTACTAAAAAAGAGAAAAAATACCTCACGTAGCTAAAACGTAGCAGCCACATTAGCCTTGAATTTTGTTGCTTTTGCATCAAATCACATTACACTGGCAAATAGACTACCTTATGTACATTGTGACACTAAGATACGCTGTGTTATCTAAGTGATATATTGCTAACACCTTATCCAACATTAGGCTGTAGCAGCCATCTCAAAGCCTGATAGCACATATATGTCTCGAAAATGTCCAGGAAAGGTCTGAACATCTTCAGTGCATCATTTCAATTAAACTGATCTCATGTTGGTCTTGTAATCATCAATGAGTTGCAGATACTGGATGCATTTTAATAACATCCTTAGATGTAGGAATGATTATTGCATAGGAAGGTAAGTCTGGATTGCAGCTGCTGAAAGTCTTGTCAAAGTTCACCAGCAATGTCTCAGAGGCATATAGCTGAGCAAACACTCTATTAAATACATATTCCAGATGTAGTGGATTGTATCTCAAGGATGTCTCTTTCAAGGTCTTTTTGTAACGAGCAGTTGAAACTTTCTTTGCTATTCTTCTAGTGTGTTTGTCTCTGTACATGTGTTTGAGATAAGGTGGTAGGTATAATGCCAGGCAGGTACGCCATTTCATTTGTTCTGAGTGAAATGTTTGGACAGGGTTTTTACTTTCCTGTGGCCTATAGAGTAAACAACTCTTTTTCTTTATGACATCACAATATCTCCATCCATCCATCCATCCATTGTCTTCCGCTTATCCGTGTCGCGGGGGGCAACAACCCAAACAAAGAAGACCAGACGTCCCTCACCCCAGCCATCTCCTCGAGCTCATATGAGAGGATTCCAAGGCATTCCCAGGCCAGCTGAGAGATATAATCTCTCCAGCGTGTCCTAGGTCTTCCCCGGGGTCTCCTCCCAACTGGACATGCCAGGAACACCTCGCCCAGGAGGCATCCGTACCAGGTGCCCGAACCTCCTCAACTGGCTCCTCTCAACATGGAGGAGCAGTGGCTCTCCTCCAAGCCCTTCCTGGATGTCCAAATTCTTCACTCTTATCTCTAAGGGAGAGCCCAGACACCTTAGGAAGAAAGCCCATTTCAGCCGCTTGTATTTGCGATCTCATTCTTTCGGTCACTACCCAAAGCTTATGACCAGGTGAGGGTTGGAACGTAAATCGACCGGTAAACAGAGAGCTTTGCCTTTTGACTCAACTCTCTCTTTACCAAGACAGACTGGCACAGAGTATCACTGTGGACACTGAACTGATCCGCCTGTTGATCTACTGCTCTGTCTTACCTTCACCCGTGAACAAGACCCCAAGATATTTAAACTCCACCACTTGAGGCAAGAACATCCTCCCAACCTGAAGAGAGCAGTCCACCTTTACCCAGATATCACAATATCTGATTAGCTAATTGATATCAGAATGTAACAATTATTTAAAAATATAACAACTATTTACCAGAACAATCAGCGACTTGGCCTTTGTTAGAGATGTATTTGGTTTTTTTATTTAATCCAGCATTTAATCCAGCATACACCTCTGTATTGTCTTTCCTCATCAAGACTGGATTTATGTGTTCTTGGTCTTTGACATAAAAAACCTATAAATAACCAAACAAACATATAACCTTTCACCCTCTTACCTCCCTCCTCACTTTTTCTCTCTTTCTCTCTCTCACAACTGGAATGATGATAGAGGAGCACTGTCCTGCTGCCCATCCATCTTGATCTCTGTCGCCCCCGTCTCCAGTCTCTTTACAAGCAGACCAGAGCCCAAGCCCCCCAAACTCATTTCATGTAGTCGGTCTACCCAGGTGCCCAGGCCTGTTTAACAAAAAAAAAAAGAAAAAAAAGCTTGATATATTCACTTCTGTTGTCATCCAGCAACTCCTACAACATGAATGTATGTAGACATCTTCCCACTTCATGAGAATGGTTATCACTGTAGCTTTGCAAAAGCATCCTGTTTATTTTTCTATGTGTGCTCTATGGGTACTGATGTATATTAATCCTCAGTGAATAATCTGTTTAGGTTTGAGTTTCCTGATCTCCTTCACAGATATCCTTCCCTGTTTGCTTGTATGATATGCTGTAGAATGGAAGCTGTGGTCCAACTATTTCAACAGACGAACACTTTTTGTTCTTAAAAGTGAAGGAATAAATCCAACAAAATCATAATCAGCCATTATAGTTCTCCCGTTTCTTTTATGAAGATGGATTTCAGATCTAGATAAGAAATCTTAATGAAACTTAGCATAACAGAAATTAAAAACTGGCTACATTTGTTATTCCAGGTCCATGGGCTACATTTCCACATAAAGCAATAGTGGAGTGTATTATTCAGCCATTACTGACTTCCATTCCACTACTGCATGAAATTTTACAAGATGGATGGCTGTGCTATATTTTGGGTTAGTGTTGACTGGCGTGTTATTTATAGCCGCTGTATTATGGCTCTCTTAACACCTCTTTGGTCATGTGGTCTTCTGAGAGGAGGCACTGTTCCACTCGTTGGACTGTTCCACTCTTTGACCTTTGAGTAGTATCATACTGTACACATTATTTAGACACTTTGTTTGAGCTGTATGTTCATTTTGTTGCATGTTATTAATGTGTTGTGTAGAGACAGACTTGTTATGTAACTGTCCTATATTAATAAAGTTGCATTCATTGATTTTATGCTGAACTTTCTACAAGAATCAACTTCCAAAGCTAATGAGACTGAAAACAGGTACACTGAACAAAGAACTGAATTTATTTGGTCCAAATGTGTACAGAATTTCCATATGAATAAAATATTCAATCAACATAATTAACATAGCTGCACTGTATCAAGACAAATATTATTGCTATACTGTATTCATGTGGT
>BRDA01058258.1:0-11623 GCA_036984385.1 Crenuchus spilurus
TCCCACAGTCCAAAAACATGGAGATCAGGTGAATTGGCTCAAAATAACTCTGGTGTTGAACAATCTGAAAATGGTGTGGTTATTTGACCTTCTGACCATTTACGAAAAAGAAATGAAATAATGCACTGCTTATATGAGTTTTGTAAGTTTCATATTTGATACATCCAGATGTTCTGCTTACAGCATGTTGTTTAACAAACAAAAACAAATAGAGCACAAATTTTTTAACCCCTTATACACTCAATTTCCTATCAATGTTAATAATCTGCATGTACCCTATACTGTACAAGGGATGAATTCTCTATGGGATTTTATATGTTATTTTTTAATTATTGAACTGTAGACTATTTATATATATTAATATATTTAAAATAAGTATAAATATATTTATTAATATAATTGGTAACATGAGAATGTTGTACTTAATTATCACACTGTTGATGTAAACGTCTTAAAAACACTGTATCAAATATGATACACTTGACTTTATAGGATTGATTATCTCCAATTATCTTGTGAAGCTCACATGATTTTCTACAAAACCATTATTATGGGTAGGTTTAGGGTTAAGTTTTGGATGGAAATAAATTGTGGTTACGGGGTAAATGTACATTCAATTTAATTGAACTAATTCATAGATATTTAGCTGAGACGTCACATTGTCACAAGTGTTATAATGGATAAAGGATATAATGTTAATAAATAAAATAAATCCAGAAAAGTGTTCCTTTATCATCTGTGGTTCACTTTATATAAAGACCAACTCACTGACTCCTGTGAAGGCTTCAGAACATTAAAAATGAAAAATAAAGAGAAAAGTAAACATTAGCATAACTTTTAAAACAGGTTAAGTCCTGGTATACCTACTATTGATGCATCTATTGACCAGAGCGACCACACGGCGCACAGCTCTAACTGTAAAGGAGACAGAGGGTGCTGAAGAACACCCAGCTCAGACCTCAGCCATGCCAATGAATAATGTAATGAGCAGGCCAGTGTGATGTGTGCAGTCAGCACACTCAGCTGCTGCTGTCGAGCTGTGCACTTTGACTGGGGAGGCCGCTTCCGTAATGAGCCAGCGATGGAGAGTTATCGAGTAAGATATCTGAGATGGGCCTCACACAAGACCAAGGTCAACGCCTTTGCCCTCTACCCTCAAAAACGACATCTCACTGGACAATACCCGCTGTCCATGTACAGCAGTTACACACCTTTACCAAAGACTGCTGGATATTTATGTATAAACTCACTAGCAGTGCTACTTAAACTTGAATATGTACTATTATTTAAGCACTAGACTTATACAAGTACATAATTTATTAAACAGTTACTTACTAATAATTTAAAAAGCTCAACAGACAAAGAATTAGTCACCTTGAATGTTTAAGGTGGTAGTACTGTAACTTCAGGCTCCTGCAGGTGCTGCACTAGGATGATCAGGCTATAAATACCTGCAGGGTGTGTGACAGGACGCATAGACTGAGAAGAGGTGGTATAGTGCAGTGAATGTCTGTGGAAAATGGGTCATAAAGCAAATGTTAATGATTGGCTAAAAGTAGTGATTGTATTTGTGCACCAAAGGCCAGAGTGTAAAGGAAATAGCTGAATTTGCCAGTGTAAAGATGTTTCCAGTTATATGGGTTAACAAGAGGTGGTAAAAATCCCAGAATACTGCAAATTAAATTCAAAATGTGAGTGACAGTACACAAGGCTGAAGGCTTCTTGCCTACCACTTTGCTCCATATGTTGATAATATGCAGTTCATTGTGGAGTTTTCTTTTCAGAAATTAGGACCTGTGTTGACTTCAAGACAAAAAGAGGTTTTTATTTGCATGCCATGAAACCCTCTGGTGGTCCCTGTCCATCACTTTAGGTTTTCAGCCACAATTCTGAATGTCTTGTAGATTGGGATGTTTTTACCACTGCTGGTAGACCTGTATGATCATATGCTTCAATACACCTGCAAATTCAGCTACTTCCTTCACACTCTAGCCTTTGGTTATCATTATCATCTGCTTTATGACCCATTTTCCACACATTGAATGATACATTAAGTGCACTGTACGACCTCTTCTCATTTATGAATCCCATCACACACCCTGCAGGTATTTAAAGCCTGATTATCCTCGTATAGTAATTACCGGTATATTATATTTATATCATTCATTACATAGTTGCATAACAAAATCACATGTACAATAAATTTACTTTCTACATTGATAGTCAAGTCTGCACTCTGAAATTAACATTTGTATTGAATGCTTTTCTATTACAAGCCTCTACAGTAAGAGTTAAAATAAGTAAATCACAACAGGAGAAAAAGCAAGAAGATCAAGTGTCAGAGGAACCTGCTTAATGTTACGGTCTAATGTATCACATGGTCTGTTGTTTGTCTTAGCCTATAAGTGTATTTACAATAAATATGTCAGACTGTTGGTGAAATAGGAGTGATGTGATAAGTACGTTACACAGGCTTATAAAAAGCAGAGGCAGTTATTTTGTCTGTTTCCCAAAGTAATCAATGTTCATCTCCATCCACCTATCACATGTGAATGGACTGAAGGGAGATTAAAAAATGGATGATGCCTGAATGACCTGTGTCCACTCAGACCACAACTCAACTTTATATATTGTAATATTGTGTATGCTATCTATCTGTCTGTCTGTCTGTCTGTCTAGGTTGAGTCAAAAATGATCCTTTGAAATCAGTTTCCAGAGAAGCTAAATACATTATTTTTGACATAATCTCTCTGCTTTTCAATATACATTGTTCAACAAGCTTGTGTATTCCCTCATTAAAACATGGTTTTGGCTGAGCTGTGAGCCTAAATGCTGTCTTCACCTGTGTATCTCCATCCTCTTGTGGTTTCTTTCATGAGACCCAGAAAACTGTCATCATCAATTTTCCAGCTGATGTTTGACTTTTGTTTCTTGGTGGGTAATTGAGGATGTTTCAACTGTTTTCTTTCAAGCACAGAGTGATGAATCCATGTCTAATCACCGGTAATGATTCTTTTAAGAAATGTTCCCCTTCCTTACAATATCGGTCACATTTTGTTTGCACTTCACGCTGCTTTTTTTTCATGCAAATCATAAGCATGGCAGCCATTTTTGTTGCACTGCAGTCATAAATGAACTGACATAACATGTTCAAGCCTAAACAACAGTTACTATGTGGACAGCAATAGCATTAAAGTGCCTCACACTTGTGGGTGGGTGGCTGGCTGGATGGATGGATAGATAGTTGTGGATGTCACATGACAGTGGTCTGAGAGATGAGTCTAAGGCATTTTGCTGTAGATGAGGCCCTGTCCCATCATCATCAGGCCTCCGTTACATGAAGAAACCTTTGAGCTGGAGCCAGGCCTACAGAGTCCAGCAAAAGACAAATCTCTTGATGAACCTAAAATCAATGTACTCTCAAATATTCATGTCTGTCCCACGCTCTTGCTGTGCCATATCAATTACCCCCAATCCCTTTCACCAGCTGGGGGAGGGTGTACATATCGACACTTAGCCCCTCACAATAAACTTTATTGACAACTGAAGCCTTGGGAAGTACTGGGCTTGAATTGTAAGATGTGGGCTGTAAGACATCATTTAGATGTGCTGTAGAAACAATAAATGTGTTATTTACACACAGAAAATCCATCCTTAATTCTTTATTATTTGCAATTATATTAATGAGATTTACTGTATTTAGTTCAAACTCATATTTTACAGGTGCAGTGTAACTATATAGAGAACCAATTGATAGACACGTTACAGGAGGGAGAAATCAGGCTGGAATAAAAAAAGAAAAGAAAAGATTATGGATTTAATGTCTTGTAAAATGTATGAGCAAACATCTGTCTACTTTTGAAAGTGCCATTTAATGGCTATTGATGGTCACTTCCACTCAAATTTCTCTGAATTTGGCCAAATCAATGCATTGACATTTATTGAATCAAATCTTCTATTCTGAGAAAATGAGCTTCAGATGTGTGTTTTTTTTGTTGTTGTTGTCCTGTTTGACTAATGAGGGCAGATTCAGAACTATTGTTAGCATTGGCTTTGGGAGGTTTTCTGAAGGAATAATTGATTACACATTCATCACTCCGTACTCCGGACTATTGTGCATAATTTCAGGTTATTGAATTATCAGGTGTGCCCAAATTGTTAACTGGCCACAGGAAGGTGAGGCAGGAGAAAGAGTTCACCTTGAGATGCTTTACTAAATATCATCATCAGTGTTTTGATGAAAACATGTGCCCTTTTCTCTTAATCTCAAGCAATTGATCTGTTATCTCTTTAATGTGTTATTATATCAGCAAAAAGCCTCAAATCTAGTGAAGACAGAAATTTGTATTCTGCAAAGGGCAAAGCTAGAAGCATTAGGAATAATTAGAAGAATAACAAGATGCCATTTGCACAGGTGAATGATGGTGTGGATGGGTACAGGATAATATCATGCATGCTCATTGTATGATTATACATAAATATAATGAAAAAAATATTATTTTTTTTCATAATTTAATATTTAAAATATCATAGATTTTATATTAATTACATGTAAAGTTACATATTTTAAGCCTTTTTTTGTTTTAATGTTGATCAGTATGTCTTATAGCTCATGAGTTGGCCAATCAAGCACAGTAATATTGTGGTCACTAGTAGTTTTAGGCAGCTGCTGAAAAATACATCAGCATCTTAATAAAACTTGTCACCAGGTGGAAGCATGAAGAGCTCTAAAGTGACCTGGTAGACAGCTGTGTTGATTTTGTACTTGATAAAACACAGTGGACCAACACCAGCAGATGACATAACACCTCAAACCATCACAGAAACTACACACTGGACTTCAAACGCCTTGGATTCTGTCTTTTTCTCCAGATTCTAGGAGCTTGATTTACAAAGGAAATGCTAACTTTCATCTAAAAAAAGGACTTTGACCACAGATAAGAAACTTCTGATGTTGTATCTGGTTCAGGAGTGTTAATATCAGGAATGTGGCAGTTGTAGCTTTGAGAGACACACAGTATTTATACTGTTTGAATAGCCATTTACTCAAACTCACCTCACATATTCTAATAATTTGAGATATTGAGTATCATGAGCTATAAGCCAAACTGATCCAACATTTATAAAGGCTAGAAATATGTTACTTATGTTATATATACTGTACATACTTATGAATGACATTTTTCCATTTTGAATTAAATTATTAACATAATGAACTTTTGCATGTTATTGTAATTTTTTGATGTACGACTGTAGATATAGAAGTTAATTATAAATAATAAGCTAAACTTTTTTCCTGTTTTATTTATGCAAATAGACACAGGGCATTAAGTTAATGCAATAAATAAATATGTGCTAGTGGAGCACACTGTGTGCACCATTATTAGCCTTGTCCTTCCCCAGTTATTGTAATGGCACTCCAGCATACAAAAGCAGGGACTCCATAGTAAACAGACATCTTCTGCATATTATATGTGCAGTCTTAGTGGAGGAAGTCCATTCATGAAGTGTTTATTCTCTTTCCATATTTTATAACAACACTGGGCGCACGAGAAGAGAAAACAGCGCTTTTAAAATTCCATCTGGAGTTGAAACGGCCGTGGCTTGATGAAATGAATCTCCTTAATTTGCATTTTGTATAATTCATAATGTGGCACTAATTTTAAATGCTGGAGGAAAACAAAAGACAGAGGGCTCTCCATCTTCCTTTCCCACCTCTCTCGGCCTACCCGAATCTAACTTTGATAAATTGAAGGCGTGCAAATTAAAAGGCAAGAGGAACATTCCAATTCTGAAATGAAGTAGGAAAGCGCAGAAACAAACAAAACATCATCCACATCCATGCGCTCACACAAAGGACTGCAGTGCCCTTAGCAGCTGGAGTAAATCTATAGCACCCTCTGCTGGACTCAGTCTCACTTTTCCCTCTTTTTTCCCCCCTAAAGCCCATCAAAGCAAAAGCCTGATAATGTTCTGCACATTCAGCACAAAAACCACATTGAAGTGCAATCAGTGCAAACTACAGACTCTCCAGTCTGTCCTTATTAACCAAACAGCCATATAATGATCAAACTTTACTGGATCAATGCCATTGTAATCATGTCCCTATTGTCCCTTTAATGTATTAATTACTGGCCTAATTGATAAAAATGCAGTGTAGTATGTCTTTAGCTCCAACAGTGCCTTAGCGCACAGTTCGTGGCCCTTCTTTTACAGTTTAGATGTCAGAACATTGTTTTCTGAACATCTTTTTTTTTCTCCAGTGAAAACAATATCTTGCTCACAGTAAAACGCTACAACAAGACACTTCTAGAAGTTGAACAAGTTTATAGCTCAAATTAGGCCAGGTCTTACACAACAACATGCTGCGTAAATGGGAACAGGCCTTCTTTCTTTAGTCTGTGGCTCTGGGTTGAAGATCCTGTGGCTTCCTGCATGCTGGATGATGACAGGCTGTAGAGCCGCCAAGCAAGCCAGGACAGAGGGGACCGGGCCAGGGCACGTTCTTCCTCTCTTCCCTCCTCTCATACCTCCTCTCTTATTCTGGCTGGCTCCCGAAGCAGGCCCGGCCTACTGAAGTTCACATGCAGCACCCATTGACTTCTGAATGGATCCCAATGGGAGAGATGACAACAAAGAGTCTCTGGTCTATATTAAGCATTTAAGAAGATCACTAAGATCAGATCCTTTGTGAATGTTAATCAGTTTTATATAAAAATCTGTGTATTATGAAGTATTATGTACTCCAAAATGTTGGGATGCATTCACCAGCTGTTCTAATAAATTTATGCTTAAAATGTGCTGTTTTAACAAAAAGTTGTCTTTTTTGGGGGATTTGTTCTTCAGTATAGATAGAATTTTCAGACTCAACAGCACACTTACATCTTTGAGTGCTGATGTGTTGGTTAATGAGTTTTCTTCCATTCTCCAGTTGTGCAGCATTACAGAGTTTAAAATACAGTAATATTAAAGAATAAATGCAAGACCAAACCTATGGAGATACTGCAAATGATACCCAAGGGGTGAAACGTACAGTTGTCAAATAAAAACCCATTACTATAGAACGTTTATGTCAAGTAGAGGTTCTATAAATGTCATACATAATCAAACTCGCAATGAGAGTAATTTATAACATATTTCTATAACCATTTAATAAAATATCCTTTAGGGTGCTAAAAGTGGTTCTTGTGTGGCATCACTCTATAGAAGCCTCAAATGGAATGTTCTTGGGCCTGAATATCAGAGATGCCATGTCACATGGTGATCCTGGACCACTTTCCTCGTTGCTCCTGTGTTTGTTATATATGAAATCAAATCTAATTTACAGCTTTACAGGGTTAGTAATAACAAACACCAAATCATTAATCCCTAATCCACAGTGAGCAAGCCAATGACGACAGTGACAAGGAAAAACTCAGAGCTGGAGGAAGAAACCTTGGGAGAAACCAGACTCACATGGGGGACCCATCCTCCTCTGGTCAACTAATTATAAGTTTGTGATAAATCATAATCATATGATGTTGTTGTAATGCTCAAGTGAACTGCTATGGCGACAGTAGTGGGACAGGAATGATGATGATAATGGTAATAATGATAACAGCCAGCAAACTCTATATAAACTCCAATATGGGCAGTAGAGTAGGGCATCTGGAGCAGGTCACAATAGTTGGTTGTTGGTGGGCAGCTGATCCAGGGAAGCATCATGCAGAGAATAGTAATCAATCTTCCATCAGTTTTGGATATATAGGTTATACTTGGATATAGGTTAGCTGGTCCACTGTGGTTCACCGATTGCTCTGTAACATTCACTGGAATCGTTGTCCCACTCTGGCATCAATGGGAGGCACTCACTGTACAAGAAGTCCATTCACAGTGCACCATCACTACGGTGCCTCTACACAAAGTTAGTGGTTTCTGAGATGCTACCACCACCATGCACCAGGTACCCTATTATGATGCCCTTTTAGACATCAGACAAATCATGTCCTTTGCCCATGATGATGGTTTTACACTCTGCTACAACTGACTGGTGTGCTCACTTATTTATACATGCAGTAAACTGTGTCTTTGACATCTTTCCAAACCGGGGTGGTCATAATATTATAAAATGATTGTTTATATTGTTGAAAACTTCAGTCTCCACTTTTTTTCTCTTTTTTAATTTAAATATACCAGCCAGATTACATTATATGTACATTTCATGATCAATAGACCAACAGTAATGCTCCAAAATGACTTGGATTTAAATCTTTTTACACTGACTTCCATTAAAAGTTAAGAAAGTTTTTCCTTTGACTATAAATATGCCATTTTGGAGGTATAAGGATTGTTCCAACAACTACAATATGCAAATGTTTCTCAGCTTGGATGAACCAATACTTGGTTTGAGAGCCTTGACTGAGAGTCTTTACATATATAGTATAAATGTATAGTTCATAAAAGAACATTAGCTAACCAAGCATGGTTTGATGAAAGCTTTTAAAACTGAACATTGATAAATGCCTGTTAGCAGGAGCAGACAGTGTGAGTTTGCTCTTGATGTGTGGAGGTCCTGTGAGTTACCCCAACTACAACTGCTGCCTGAATACAGATCAGCTTAACCAGCCTTGAGATGATTGTCAGACTGGGGCCATGAAAAATAATCCTCAGAACTTTTTAGACTTTTTACACATCCGTGAAGCATTTTGAAAGCCCCCCTCCTCCATCTTCCTTTGTGTTTTTCAATTAAACCACTCCTCCCGATTCAAAGGCAGCCAGATCTAATACTGCTTTGATCTCGTAACCATAGGACAGACATGTAAATAGAGGTTCGCTTTTTGGGTGAGAAAGAGCTTGTAATTCCGCAGCGATGGGGCATCTCTTTTCACTGAGCTGGAACTTAAAAGTGCTCGAGCCTGGTGGTGAAGAGGCGGCAAACGCAAATAATCTCCCTCTCCAACAGAAGCCTTTGAATTACACATGGCCCGACAGTTTTCTTTCATTCTGTTTCAATCCCACACCTAGCGCTCTCTCTTTCCCTCTCTCCCTCTCTCCCCCTGAAAACATGATTAATCAAGCCTCTCTGTATGAATGCATACAGCGGGAAAAGACACATGCTCATCAAAAGAAGGCCTGTAATAAGTTGAGGAGTAATGAGTGGAGACAGGCAAATCGTAGGTAACATTATGCCTAATAGCACCAGAGGACTTTGAACTGGAGAAGTGTGTGCTTGCACTACTTTTCCATTTTCATTTTCATTTTGTTAGCGGCAGAGAAAGTTTGTTGTTAGCTAGAAACTATTTTGAAGTCAAGTATAAAAATCTCCTTGTGTTCTTTTGATGTTTTCATCAAAAATTTTAAGAAATTGAGGTTCAAGAGGACATTCGTTGATGTACATGGTTATATAAGAATATTATCACCATATGCCAGCGTTTGCTGCATGTGTAAATAAGCGAGCACACTACTCAGTTGTAGCAGAGTGCAAAACAATCATCATGGGTCAAGAAGTGAGTTCACTGCCTAAATAGGCATATTAATAGGATACCAGGTAAAAGGTGGTAGCATCTTGAAAACTGTGGTATGTTCTAGAGCTGCTGTAGTGAATGTGTACTGAGAATTCTTGTACATTGAGTGACTCCCAATGGCATAACAGTGGTATGACTCTGGCAAGTTGTAGAGCAAATGACTTGCCATAGCTGACCAGTTAACCTCTTTAACAGCGAGGGAAGTGCCAGGGATCACTACTGAACCAAGGGTGGTTATTCCCAGTATTAGGTTGGTCATTATATTGTATGTAAAAGATATTACAGGATATAATTATATTTACACATGGTAGCCCTATTGTGTCTGATGCAGATAGTGGGCCTGATCCTTATTAGGGGTTGTAAATCACAACTTTAATCAAAATACAATATTTTGATTTATTTAGTCAAGAAAAAGGCCTAAAAGTTAGAGAAGCAGGACTGAAAGGTCAACGTTTTTTCTCCCCTGAACCAGTAGGACATCTATGAAGTGTGCTTGAGCAAGGCACCTAAACCACAACTGCTCCCTGGGTGCTGCAGCAGGTGGCTGTGCAGTGTTCTGGAATGCAGAGAGAGTTTTCTCTACAGGGATGAATAGTCATTTCATATATAAGAGCAATTTTACATTCAATTAACACAGTTTCTGGCCACGTTTAGCAATGAAACCCATCAGACTCTGTAAGACGTCTTGCTTGTGAAGGGTTAAACTGGTGACTTCAAGTCAGAGACACAAGGTTCCTTCTTCTGGGATTAAAGAGTACTAAACCAAACACATCACACACACACACACACAAACACACACACACACACACCAAGGATCACACAACCCGTTAGAACAATGGTGGCACCTCAGAATCCTGGCTGGGTTCTTTCATCCAGAGCCAAACTGGAGAGACGAGCACAAGCACTCTTCTGTTAGAGAGGCTCCATTAGAGTCTGCTCACTGCATGAGCTCTCTCAACACAACCTGCAGACTGAAGAGCACTGAATGAGCCTGAGTGGACCTTACACATCTCCTTTATAGTTGTCTCATATGAAAGCTTTCTCTCTTGCTCTCAACACACTTTCTCTCTGATAAGAAATAAATCAAACCCTGACAATAAGAAAGAAATGATTATGGGACAAACACTACTGTTGTGCTCAATAGCTTTGTCCAAGCACATCGAAATCCCTCCAGGCACCAGCTGGGAGCTGGACCATCTGAAATGATACCTGCTGTACAATTTGAAATGCACAGTTCACAGCACACTTATTCCTGACTGCAGCACTAGTAAGCACTAGTGCATATTGTAAAAATGTTATTAGTGTTATTTTTGAACATATTTTATATTCAGTACATGTGACATTCAATTATGTTATATTAATTGCATGTAAAATGATATATCAAGGCTATTTTATGATGATAGTGTTTGAATAGTAATTTACTATAAGTCATACTGGTCACCATTAAAACAAAAAAAGGCTCAGAATATGTCACTTGAGAGTAGCTCTTTATGTTTTTATTTTTTTATTGGCTACACAATTTTTGGTAGCCAATTGACCCGCCCATTCAATGACTCTCCCTATCACTTGAAATGTCCCTGACTAGGAAGGTGCACTCTCACAGCCCTCCTCCAATGCATGTGAAGTCAGGCTCCGCCTCTATTTGAACTGATGTTGATACATCAATACCAGGCAGCCAATGTGCTCGGAGGAAAGTGCAGGATCCCCAGTTCTGATGGATCGCCTGGCAGATGCCTGAGACAGCCAACATTACTTAGTAGTGCTGGGGAGAGAGTGCCATCTTACCCACCCAGAGAGAGCACAGCGAATTTTGCTCTCTCTGGTCCAGGCTGCTGATGGCAAGCAGCATGATCGGGATTCAAACTCACGATCCTCAGATCATGGTGACAGTGCCCCAAAAGTTAGGGGCTTGTTCTTTGCTCAATAAAGCATGCATTAAACATTAATAAATGATTTATTCACTATGCATTAAGCTTTATTCAGTGTGACCTTTATTAATACATAGTTTGGGGGTCTGTTAAGTGAAAATCAGTAGTTTTTGCATTATTTTAGTTGTAATAATGTACAATAAACACTTTGGTAAGACTGTTATGCAAATTGTTGAGCATGAAGCGTTAACA